>JAOTRH010227859.1:0-10276 GCA_034768845.1 Heliamphora exappendiculata
TAGAATAAAATCAAATCAGAATAAAATCAATATAATCAATCTAATATTCTAATCAATCTAAATCTAATATTCCAACAAGCTTGGTAAAATTTTGAGATGGCTTAAAGGCTAGAAGGTTATATAACTTAAATTAACTTTAATTCAAAAGATAATAAGGCAATAATTTAAGTATATGTATTAATAGACCTAATGAAAGTTGCTATGAATTTTTTTTTTATCTTCATATAATTTTATATTAAACATAGATTTTGTATGACAGATCTCGATTAGGTTTGGAAATATAAAAACATAATATGTATAATAAAAATTATAATATTTTTTTTATAATGTATATAAAAATATTTTTGGCTAATAAGTAAAAAAGACTAAAAGCCATAAAACAAAAAGATTAAAAATAAAGGTTGTCAAACAAAGAAAAATAACTTATTTGAGCTTTAAACTAATAAAAAAATTTCAATTCCCAACCAAAGAAGCCATTATTGTGATTATAGTAAAACGATAAATTCGTAGACTGATGAGTTTGTTACACTGAGTATTACTAGTTTACAAATAGAATTATAGGATTAACAGGGGTCTCGACAATCGTCCTGTTGGTCCTGCTTGGGTTAAATTTTGATTATTTTGTTTATTTTTTATTTTTGCAATTTTTTTTTTATTTCTTGACTAAAATTTTTCACTTTTTCGAATCATCTTAATGAGATAAATCGAAAAAGTAAAAATTTTTAATCAAAAGATTAAAAAAATTCACTAAAAATAAAAATAAGTAACATTAGATTTGACTTATTAGTTTATTTTGACTTACTTTCTTCTTTTCTAAACTTTTATTAATATTTTGATAAAAAAATCTATTTTTTGAGATCGTCTCGATGAGAAGAATCGAAAAGTATAATAATTTGACTAAATAATTAAAAAAATTTATTAAAAATAAAAATAAATAAAATAAAATAAATAAATAAATAATTATTTCAAACGAGATTAATAAAGTAATGATACTTTTTCTTGTGAAGACTGTTGAATTAAAAAAAAAAGATTGATAGCAAAACAATAGATGGAAAGCATAGTGGCAGCATCATTGGATCCCACAATTTGTCCAAAACAATAACATAAAGAGAGTCGTGTGCAAATGCATATCAAGAAATAAGTCAATAAAAGAAAATTAACTTTTTTATACATATAGTAAGCACCTGTTTGGTTTTACAAAAAAACTAGCTTTTTGTAAAAAAAATAAATAAATTTGAAGTTATACTGTTTGTTTTATCAAAAAAGCCAATTAATTTTTTTTATTTATTAATTTAAGAAAAAAGCCTATACACATTCAAAAAATTCTAACTTTTTTTGAAATAAAACTAATATAATACCCTCAATTAATTAAAAAAGTCAATCTTACTCACAAAAATAAAAAAAGCAATGCTAATATTCTAACAATACAACTTAAAAGAAAAAAATAAAGATATATTAAATATTTTAATAAAAAATAAAAAAACAAAAAAATTACTATAAAAAACTATCCCGAACACCCTAATTTTTTTATTACTCTTTTTTTTAATAAAAAATTAAATATCTTCAAAGTAAAACTTTTTAAACATTCTAAACAAATCCTAAGGATATCATTGGTTCAATAAAAAAATTAAAAATCTTAAAAGTAAAACTTTTTAAACATTCTAAACAAGTCCTAAGAATATCATTGGCTCAAGCCTGCTTTTCCATTATATATGCATCAATTCAGAAACTATATAATCTATGTATGCCTTTTAGCAGATATGTTTTCAAATTATGATGTAATATGTCATAAGGCAATTTAAATAACAAGATAACTCAATATTTTAAAAAGTGTTTCTTTTTTCTTCTCTACCATGTTTTGAAAAAATAGTTGAAATTAATTCGTAGATGTTGTCATTTTAGAATCTCTCCATCCTTTTATATGCATTTAGTAATTACGAAAGAAATTAATTTCATTAGTACATCCAACGGCTTTGGAGGGTGGAAATTTTTGAATTTAATTTCAATAAAAATCTATGGCTAATATTTTTTTTCCAAATTAAAATCTTATTTTTTTAATCCATCACTATATTAATATTTTGAAAACACTACCCAAAAATATTTTTTCCCTCTTTCCTTTGTTTCTCTCTTTACATTATAATAACAATCTCTCCATCATTTTCAAAATTGACTCCTCTCTTTTTATTATTTTCAAAGTCATATTATGTTAGAAAGTATCTCTTTTTATTATTTTCAAAGTCATATTATGTTAGAAAGTATTTTTAAGCATGAGGTATTTGCATGAAGTCATATTATGTTATTAGGTGTTAGAAAAGGAAAAAGATTAAGTGACACTGGGAAAGAATAATTAATATGATAGGGTTATTTGTAAACTTATAAAAGTTTGTGATTTTTAGTCTCTTTATTAAATTTTTATTTTTTTGTATTGTACTTGTTGAAAGTTAAATAATATCTTAAGACATATTCTGTGCACTTTTTAATACGTTTTTATTTTTATATAATGAATGCATACTTTTTTAATATTTAGATATGAGAATGAATTTATATGAATTTTATTATAAAATATTTGAATGAATTGATAATATTTAATTTATTGTTACGAGAAATTAATGAATTAATATTTAGATGTGAATGAATGCCTAAATTTATATATATATTTTTAGGATAAATTAAACTTATCTGCTCTGAGGTTTAAACTTATTTCAAGAATTTTTCATGAGATTTTTGAAATGACACTACACTTCTTTCTACTTTTTTTTTTTGTATATTACTTTCACCATTCTGTTAGTTGACTGAACAGAAATTAATTTTATTATTAAATATTTTATATTTTTTTTCTCCTATTTTACCCATATATATATATAATCAATTTCTCATTACATTTCCTCTCTATCTACAATCTCTCTCTCTATTCACATCCATCAAATTACAATTCAATCATCCCGGCCCAAACCCTAATTTCTAATTTCATTTCGAAACCTATATCTCTGCCCCATTTTAACAATCACCATCTTCAACGGACAATGGCTGGAGAAGTTCCAATAAATTGAATTAGATTTTACTTATCAAAACCTTAGATTTGCTGTGCCGATGATCCCACAAGGAGGCATGAAAAGGTTTTCCCTGGTTAAGTCAAAACCCATCGGCACTGGTTGAGCAATCTCAAGAATCTGTTTACTACATCACTAGATAGCTGAATGAATCCTATATTTTTAATCTTTTTTATTTTTTTTTTCAAAGAATAATGGCCCAAATTTCTTTTTTTAGAAATTAAGAAATAATAATGGTCCAAATTTCATATATATATATATATATTTGTTAACCTCTGTATATATTCATGTACATATGAATATATATCCTTTTCCATTAACACATATTACCTGTGCTCAGTGGAATCTTTGCACCAACATGTCACCTCTAAAAATCTATGATCTGCACTGAATCTCCGAGAAGCTAGACAGAGACAGCGATGGCTTCGTGTAGGGACCCGGTCCTTTGTTATTTCCTAGTATTAATAAAAACGAGTATGTTATGTTCGGTGGGAACGGTTAAATGTGTAGATCATGCGTAAGAATTAAAACCTGAGCCTGTATATATTTGCTAACAATGGTTAAATGTTGGATAATGCATGAGAACGTTGTTATAAGGTGTTTGGCTTATGTTTTGGTTCGGTTGCGGCATCCTTGGTTTCGATTTTTAACCCAGTGTGACCACTCGAGCAGAGGGTAGACCGCTCGAGCAAATAGGTGGCAGAGAGTTTTTCGGCTTGGAGGCTGCTCAAGCGATGTGGAGTTTGCTCGAGCAGACTGTCGGTGTACAGCTTATAAGTTACTGGTTTTAATATTTTATCTTCATTTTCTTTCCATCAGTTGCTCTCTCTAAAATAACATTTTAAGCCCTAGAACACCCCTCGGTACCCCTTTGAGCCTCTCATTGCTCCTCTTGAGGTGATTCCTTGCTTTTCTCCCGGTGAAATTTTTGTTTGAGGCTCAATCATGGCGTTGGAGGCTCCCTTCTCATCCTTCGATTGGAGATTCACGTGATTGGAGCTTGTTTTGGGGGTTTCTCTTGTGGATCTATCATCACAAAGGTAGGATCTATGACTAGCCTTGAATATTTATATGATATGCATTGTATTTTTTATTTTATGAACTTAAAATCATGAAAATTGTATTTTCAAAGCCCTAGGTTAGGATTTGATGTTAAAAAAGGTTAAATATTAGATCTACGAATGATTTAACATGATTCTATCTTTACGTTGTCGTTGGATACGATTGGAATTGAAAATAATGGGTTAGGGTTTGAATTTGAGCTTAAATCATGAAATTTGGGGGTTTTGGGTTTAAAGGACCTGTATGTTGAAATTGATGTGATTATTGAAATATTGGGAGTTATAATATCCTGTTGCACAAGTATATTTCATGAGTTTATATGATATATGAACACATAGTAGTTGAAACTTGAACCGTCGTAGTATGGGTTTGGCAAGAGAAACCTTTTGGGTTGGACTCGTGTGTGTATATTGTGACTTGATAATTTTAACAGACCAATTTGGCATCCAAGGATCGTTTAAATTTGGGCACGAGTTGCTCCACGGTGAAAGATGGAAAAAACTGCGCAAATTGAGTTCTCTACCCTCGGCTAGCAACCGGGAAAGGACGTTAGTCGTGGCGGTGTATATAGCGTACCGTAACTTCACAGGCCTCATGTGGCCCGATTGATAGTAACGCGACATGGGTCTATACGCTCATCCGGCGTCGGATCCTATATTTTAATCCACAAGTTGGTAGAATATGAGAAAATATTGATAACGTAGGTGTGTTGTTAAGGATTATGCCTTTGGGAAAATTAAATTGGATGGTGAACTCTAATAAGATAGAATGGTTAAGTCATGGAAAATTGGAAGACTTGGGGTTGATTGGGAAGTAATGAGATTATGGGTAAAACAGTTGGTAAGACTAAAACTTTCATTTGAAAACTCGATTATGTGTTGGGAGATTTGATTTGGGATAAATGGTTTGGTTTTGAATAGACTTATATGTTACATCCCGCATAACTACCTTCACATGTCTCCATATGTTCATTGTTAGTCTTTTTCCTACGAGTTTCGGCTCATATTGTTTAACAATATTTCAGGTGATAGCGAGAAGAAGAGATTGAACTAAGATGACAGTCGCTAGACCCCTTTTTGAGTAATTGATAAAATTACACTTTCTTTGATAGCATATTTTTGGAAAGTAAAATTGTAAAGATGTAATTCTTGTTTTCTTTTGGAGTACTTCGATTACCGTATCTTGAGTTTGAACACCCATGTTGTAAGGCCCTAAGGGCGTATATTCATGTTATGTATGCATGTGAGGACGTTTCCTTCATTTGATGGGTTAAAAGCTTTAATCTTTAAGTGATGTTTCTTGATATTGAAGTTTGATTTCGGGTTCTTGGGTTGAAAGGTGGTTGTTTTATTCTCAAATGTATGCTTTACTTCTTAAGTTTGCCTATTAAAAATCATGTTCAAAGGATGAGAGAAAGGGGTGATTTTTCCAACACTTAAATTTTTTTTCTAACTTTTGGGCAGTGAACTCTCTGGTGCTCCACCGCTCGAGCGGTGAGGAGTCCGCTTGAGCAGACTCTGCTGGGTGGAATTTTATTGAAAATTGTTCCCGAACAGGATTCTTCTTAAATGTTTTTGGGCTATCCTTTAGGTTATATATGATACCCTAACCCATTTCCTTTTTCGGTATATTTCGACGTGCGTTTATCGTTTTTGCTTTAGCATGTTTAAATGCGTTTTGATGCATGATCAGGGTTAGATATGCATACGGAGTTGGTTCCCGGGGTCGTGGGGTGTTGCGATGCAAATTTCAAAAAATTTTTAAAAAAGAAGAAATTTTGGAGGCTTATAAATATCTAGAGTTAGATATTTTCAAAGGATATTTTTAAAACTTTTTCAGTAAGTTTTTTTTTCTCTCTGCCTTCTCTCTAACTTCTCAGGAGCCTGGGGCTCGATTTTCGACGATCAGACTGCCGATTCATATTATTGGCATGGTGGGCGACGCGTTCATCCGGACAGAGTTCTATTTCAACGAAGTTCGATTTTACACGTGGTTCGAGGCATCAAATTTTTAACTCATTGAGGTAGGATCCTAGACTCTCATGTCTTATAAGGGTGCTACATATAATCGTGTGTATTTTTAACGGTTAGATTGTTGTAGATGGGAGTTTGTTTCAAGTTGGGTTTTTGGGTTAAAAACCGTCTTTCAGCTATTTCGGTGGATGGAATCGAGTGCCAGGAGTTTCTTCCGTGGTCTTGGTGTTAAGCCTGGGCTTGTGGATGTCCGAGGGTGTTGGATGAAGGTTTGGAGGCTTCGATTTGAGGTTTAGAGGGTTGAAACCGTGGCTTAAAAACTGTTCCCGTGGCAGGTCAGTCGATTGGACCGAAGAGGTCAGTCAATTGGATCTTGAGTTTGGGAGGTCAGTTGACTGAAAAGCTTATGTGTTGGGTTTTTGGATTTTCCTCAGAGTTTTCAGTCGAATTTTGGTCCCTTAGTAAAAGTCCGTAAAGATATGCATATGACGACGGATAATGGTCCAACGGTGAAAGTTCGTGAAGATATTCGTTGGCCCTAGTCAACAAGGCCTTAGTTATGGCAGATAATGGTCCTACGGTGAAAGTTCGTGAAGATATCTTATGAGGGCGGATGATGGTCCTACGGTAAAAGTCCGTGAAGATGTGTTTTGCACGAGTTGCGTGCGTTGTGTGTGTTGCACGGGTTGTGTGCGTTGCATAGATGGGGGCTGCGGTCCTTCGGTGGAAATTCGAGAAGATACATGGATTGTATGAATTGCATTGTGGGACGGATAGACCAGCTTTCAAACTGTTTTTAAGAGTCATGTGAATCGTGATCTAAAAACCTTTTTTTAAAACTGTTTTCAGGGCTCTTGTGAGTGAGTCAAAAGATGGTTTGTAACCTCGCTTTCCTGTTTGCATGTGAAAATTGTTTTAAAGGCTTGAAAGAGAGTCTAAAATTGCACCTCATTTTCTTAGCATGTTTAGCTTATACTGCATGTGTTGTCTAGTTTCTGCTGAGCTTTGGATCACGGTGTGGGATTTGAATTTCTTCAGGTACCAGCCATGTAGGCTGATCTGGAGGTGCTGGACAGGTGGAAGAGCTATAGTTTTTCTTTTTGTTCTTTCTGTTACATGTATGTTGTAACATATTTTTTCGGTGTTGAAACTGTGTAATGTATGCCGTTTGGCGATTATAAAAAAATGCATGTCTATTTTATATTGAGAGTGTGTTCTCGGGATAGTTGTTTATGGGTGTTTCACGTGATTCGGAGTTTGGGGTGTGACAGATTGGTATTAGAACTCTAGGTTCGAATACCTAAGAGCCGTGGGAAAATGGTGCATCCCGTGTAAGGTTAATTGTGTATGCTTGATTGCATGTGTTTAGACGTTTTGATAACTTGAACGTATCAGCATGTTAGATATATGAACGATGTGTACATGTGAGCATGGGGGTTGAACCTTCGGATTGATTAGTTCTGTCTTTGGGTGTTTGGGTTAACAAACTTGGGAGTCAAGTAAGAAATGTGTTTAGCTGATGTGATTTCTAACATGGAATCTAAGTAGGTTATCTAGATTGACGTGTCATTCTTGTTGGTTCTCCTCGGTATGTGGGGTTTTTCTTAGCATGAATCTATATGACTATGTGTTAGCATGCTTATGTGGTTTATGCTTAAATGTTGCATCTTATGTTCTGTCTCTTTCATATAGACGCGATGTCTGCGAGACGAGGGCGAGGGCGTGGTCGAGGTCGTGGCCGAGGTGTTGGCCAAGGGGATATTCTTATCCCTGATGCTGGGGATGCAAATGCTCTCCTGGGACCGACGGACGCGACTGAGTTATTGCGTGAGCTAGTTGGTTCTATCCAGCAGTTGATTAGAGGTGAGATCATTAGGGAGAGAGAGGGAGTGCCTGAGGCGAAGGCTATAGTAGCGATACGGGAGTTCAAGCACATGGATCCGCCTCCCTTTGCGGGAGATCCTGATCCTATTGTGGCGACAGAGTGGCTGTAGTTGGTGACTCGGATCCTGGACACATTGCAGATTGAGGAGGAGGAGTTATGGGTTTCTTTTGCTACCTTCCAGCTAAGAGGTGCTACTCACGCGTGGAGGAATTATGCCAGGACCATTGCGGGAGTTACATGGGCAGCCTTTATAGGAGTGTTTCTGGAGAAATACTTCCCGGGTTCGAAGAGGGATTTGTACATGGAGGAGTTCTACACTCTTACCCAGGGGGCCATGGATGTTATGCAGTATGAGGCCAGGTTTACGTGCTTGTCCCGGTTTGCACCGGAGTTGGTGGTGGCTTGAATTACTGGGGATCCGAGCTGCTGGGACCCCCTATAACTCGGCCAACTAATATCGCTGTTCATCATGCAGAGGCAGAAGACATTCCATAGCACAGACTATGAAGCGTAGCCCTTACTACGATGAAGACCTTCCATAGCACAGACTATGAAGCGTAGTCCTAACTACGATGAAGACCTTTCATAGCACAGACTATGAAGCGTAGCATTGACTACGACAGTAGCCCTGACTACTTGCCATGGCACAGACCATGAAGACAGCACAGACTGTATTACTACTATGGTACAGACCATGAAGACAGCATAGATTGTATTATTGCTATGACACTGACCATGAAGACAACACAGACTGTATTATTACCACGACACGGGTCGTGAAGACAACATAGATTGTAATGTAGCTCTGACTAACTAATCATGATGACATAGCACCGACTATGTGGCTCAGCACATACTGAACAACCAAGAATAGCACAAACTATGTGATTATAGATTCCTCTGAGATTCGAAAGACTGTCCTAGAGACAATGAAGACAATGGCAGTGTAATCTTGCACGGGATGGTAGGAGACATGTGACTTGGTGGCTAAGGAAAGGATTTATCGAGTCATACGAATCCTCCCACTCGAGTCACTCGAGTGACCCTTGGGTCACTCGACTCGAGTAGGTCAGGTACTTAACCCGAGCGGGTCGGGTGTCCGTGGGGCATCTGTTGGCCGACCTAGTTGAGTTAGAGTAGAACACTACTTGGCTGATTATCGGATAGAATCTCTTGATTCTCCGCTATCGCCTCTCATGATCCGATTTGATCTTTTGAAAGAGTCCTATCCGAACTCCAATACGGCTCCTCTGAGTGCTATAATAAGAGGGATCACCAGACTTTCGAATCAATCAGATTTTGATAATCAGATACATTGTTCATACTGCCAGTACTCCATACTCAATTAGCCTTCTCCTTCACCCAACCTCGTCTCTCTCCGTTCTGTGTTTTTAACTACTTCGCATATTTCACCCCTCAATTATTGTTTATTATTTGTCTATTCCAAAAAGACCTTACACATATTTTTATTTAGCCTCAAATAAATAACTTTGACTCTGTTTGGGTGGTTGGCTTATTTGATAAGCCAGGTTGTTTGGGTGATCATTGGCTTATTTATTTATTTGGCTTATAAGTCACTTTGTTTGGTTTATAAGATAGCTTATTTGGCTTATTTTGGTTTATTTGGTTACCCATACGAGCTTATTTGGTTTATTTACTTATTTTTTTATTTTTGACTTATTTGGTTACTCAAACGACGTGACATATTTTTTAATTTATAAACCAAATAAGTCATAAGCCATATCCTCCTAAATGAGGCATTGGTTTGAAAAACTAAATAAGTAAAATTTAAGTTAATAAATAAATAAACTAAATATGCAAGATTTAAGTTAAGATTTAGATAAACGTACTCACTTATTTAATTCAATAAGCAAATATAAGTAAATAAGTAACTTAAAAGTTAAATTATTCAAATCAACTTATTTATTTATATTTTTGTTTATTTTATAATAAGTAAATAAGTACATAAATTATTTTTCCAAACGGGCCCTTGTGTCTTTCATCAATGCCAGAGGATGGAATCATGCATGGAAATGGCGTTCTCTGTTGCTGGAAATTCAACGATTCTTGGCAGCCGAGAGAAGTGCAGAAACAAAATGGTCCATTGCTTGCAGGGAAGACCCCTTTCGACCTCCCTCCTCCCTTACCGCCGCTTTCAAAAGCTCCCCAATCTCAACCGCCTTTCTCTTCATCTCCTCCCATTTCCCTTTCTTCTCCATCGCCAAATCAATAACCCTCTCCACCTCCGCCGCCGTAATTGTGCTCTGCAGCCCCCTGGTCAGCTCCACACAAACACCCATCTCCTC
>JAOTRH010227870.1:0-10275 GCA_034768845.1 Heliamphora exappendiculata
AAATCAATGGCCACACATGGCTGTTGGTTTCCAGACTTCAATTGCAATTGAAATGGCCAATCCAATTGTAATTGAATATGCTATTGAAATCTGGATTTCCATGGCCAATGAAATTCACAGATTCCAACAAAGCATTGCAAATGTATGAGAGAGTTTGGTCGACCCGATATTGAAGAGATTCAGCAATGATTGGGTATCGGCTCTACGTTTCTTCAATTGGGCAAAATCATGAACAGGTTTCGAGGATTCAGCTGATTTGTACAACTTCATGGTTGATGTTTTAGGAAAATGCATGAGGTTTGATCTTATATGAGGAATGGTGGACGAAATGGATCAATCGGATGGCTCCGTCACACTGGTCACAATGACTAAGGTTTTCAGGAGGCTCACAAAGACTTGGAGGTATAAAGATGCAACAGAGGCATTTAGAAGGGTTGAGTGGTTCGGCGTGAGCAAGGACGCAGTGACCATGAATGCATTATTGGATGCTTTGGTGAAAGAGAACAATGTTGAGCATGCCTAAGATGTGTACTTTGAGTTCAAGAATCAAATACCTCCAAATTCTCGCATTTTCAGTATATTGATCCATGGTTAGTGCAAAGTTAGGCAAGTTGAGAAGCTAGGAACGCCATAGGAGAGATGGAACGACATGGGTTTCGGCCTGATGCGATCTCTTACACTTGCTTCATTGAATCATATTGTCGCGAGAAAGATTTTTGCGAAGTTGATGCAATTTTAGAGAAAATGCAAGAAGAGGGTGTCCTCTAGACTCAGTGACTTACACAATTGTGATGCATACTCTGGGGAAGGCGAAGGAAGTATACGAGGCATTGAAGGTGTGTGAGAAAATGAGGCAGAGCGGTTGTGTTCCGGATTCTTCATTTTATGGCGCGTTGATTCATGTTTTGAGCAAAGCTAGTCAACTTAAGGATACTCGCGAACTGTTTGATGATGTGTCAAAACTGGATGTTAATCCGGACGTGTTGACGTATAACTCTACTGGTAATTATTCGGGCTTAAAAGACTTTAAATATAATTTAATTATGAAATTAATTTTAAATAATAAATAAATTTTCAAAATTTAAGAATAATAATGTAGTAGAGAATTTTTTGTAATTTCACCGTAAACTCCTAGTATTACTAAAAAATATACAAAATTAAATGTATTTATGAACTACATGTAAACATAGATATTAAAAATATATTTTTGATGCAAAATATAGAAAATGTTTGAATTTAAAGTGAAAGAGAGAAATAAAAATTAAAATTTGAAAAAAGAGAGAGAAAGAGAGAAAGATGACAAATGTAATACAAATGTCACGTAGGATAAATGTCTACATTAACACTCTAGTGATTTGTATTATAGATGATTACAATTGCTTGTGAGCATTCACATGAGAAGAATGCTTTGGGGCTGTTCGGAGAAATGGAAAAGAGTCGGTGCAAGCTTGATCTTAGAACTTATGTGCCTCTTTTGAAGATGTGTCCCAGGAAGAAAAGAATGAAGATGTTTTCCATTTTGTTAGAACACATGTTTGAAAACGATGTTAGTCTCGAACTTGGAACATATTCTCTTTTGGTCCGTTGGTTGTGCAAGTGTGGGAAACTTGAATGCGACTACTTGTATTTTGAGGAAATGGTGTTGAGAGGATTTGTCCCTATTGATTGCACATCCGAGATGCTGAGGAAAGAACTTGAAAGGATTGGAAAAGGAAAAGCAAAAGGCATGAATTGACCAATTGATATTACAGGCAAGATCATAGGGAAAGAAGTGAATTTTTTTTTGGAGGAACCTGTAAAGGAGAGCCCTTGAGACCACTCCTAAGGGATAAAAATCCAATATATACCATTACCCTTAAATTACATGTATGCTTCTACACTTCTTGGAACCTAGGTTGCCTACTCCTGGGCCTAGGAAGTATAGTTTATCAAAATGGTATAGTTGATGAGAACGCTTCAAATAGAGTAAAACACAAAATCTTTAGGCTTACAATTGATCCTAATAGCGACTTTAAATCGATGGTTACTCGAAGGCCTAAAAGAAGGATGAGACACTCATTGGCGATTTAGATATGTTTTGGTTGATACAAAAATGTTTTCCTCCAATGGTACCAAAACTTTGAAGTGTGATGCTTTCTTGCTTGACCAGTTTAAAGCATGTATGACTAAATATTGTAATGAACAAAGGCAACCGCTTGAGTTTTTTCCTTTTTCACCAAAATATTTTTTCTGAAAGCAGCGTAGTATAATGATGCGGCGAGACCTAACTATTTCATTATTTTTTGTCAATCCCGTGAAATATGTATGTGCATGGGAATATTAAGAACCATAAACCTTGGATTTGTTTTTGTATTCCTATTTTTATTTTGGAGCAAGTATAGTGTTTTTAATTTTATAATAAAATGAGTTTTATGAAACTTGGGCCTGGGATTAATTATTTCAACCCAATGAATGGCTGGCTAGGTTAGACCAGGTAGAAGAGGTTCGTCCCTTTTTTTAAACCATCTTGAGATTGGGTCAATTTGACTCATGGTCACTTGACTTTCAGCAAAGCCCGCCACAACAAGGTGTGGACTGTCTATGACTTACTAATGGGCTCGTTTTAGTTGGCAATTGTTTTTATGAAATAATTAATGTATTTAAATTATTAATAGTTGAAAATTAGTATTTGGACTATTATAAATTGAATTATTAGTGTAAAGATTTTTGTATCAAATATTGTTTGCCTGAAAATAGAATAACTTAAGGATAAATAATACAATATTTATTTTGACATAATTTTAGCAAGAATGATAGAAGCCTCAAAGTTGTATACATTGTGTGCATTAATGAACTGCTTTGTATCTGTTAATAGATTGTTATCCACACCCCAACCAAGGCAAGAACTTGGGACACACGATGAGAACGCTGCATATTTGAGTGGAGGATATTGTGACACCACATACCATATCGGTGGAAGATAAAAAAATATGTTCAATATATAATGTGGTGTTTGGTATTGTTGAAACTAGTAACTTATAGATTGTAACTTGTATCAAAAGTTGTGAGCGTTACGTGAAAATTGTAACTTATAATTGAAATAAAAGAAAAAATTATTATAACTTGTAACAAAAATTGTGAGTGTTTGGAATAGATTGTAATTTGTAATTAAAATTAATAACAAAAAGTTAAAAACTAGTAGCATTAGGTTTGCCAAATATTCTCAGTAAAACTTGTGGACTATTACTAATAACTTAAATTTAAACTTTTAAATTGTGTTGTTAGGTACTTTATTTAAATTATTGAGCTAGTAATTCATTTGGATTGTTACAATTATAAAATTATAAAAAAATAAAAGGATAATTCTCTCGAAACTCCTAAACCTACCTAGATGATGAAATTATTATGAAAATAGTTCATATTCCTTACACTCGATTAAGTTCACTCAAATTTGAAAGGCATAGCTTTACCATCCATTGTGTTGAGGTGTGGAAAACTAGCCCCAAGATTTAAACGGAAGACTTAGGTGCCGTTTGGTAACGTTTATGTTTTTTATTTTTTGTTTTTTTTAATTTTTCGTAAACTGCAAACAAAAGCATGTTTAGTTTATTTTTGTTTTCAAAAAACTGTAACCAGTTTTCAAAATTTATAAAATTTTAAAAAACAGAAAAAATGTGTTTTCACTTATTTTGTAAACAAATTTTGATTTAATTCATCAGTAACCTTCAACTACCACTTTTCAAACATTTATGTTACCAAACATGTTTTTATTTTTGTTTTTTTATAAAAATAAACAAAAATATATTTTTTATTTTTTGTAAATAAAAAATAAAAAACTGTAAACGTTACCAAAAGGGCATTAGAAATCAATATTGTTGGTGCCTTCCACTGAGATGATCCACAGCCCAAGCTCAACCTAAAATGAATTAATCAAATCGTGGGAAAAGGGGCGCCATAGTGTTTTCGTCATGGTCCCCTCATACTGTCAATTTAGTAATCCAATGGAGTGATTAACAAGCAAGAGAGACAGTTAGAATATTCAAGAATGCATACCTTCCACCTCAGTCACGTTCCCTTGTATCAGATTCTTAATACACGTGGCAGATACACCATGTGCAAGCCGTTAATATTGTGCGATCGTATCCTCTTAATCGAAGCCACGCGTCGTGTGGGATACGCGTTAAGTTTAGTGAGCATTAATAGTAACAAGGCTGATCAAACATTCAAGGATGCTTGTCGAAGTCAAAATGAATGGTTTGCTAGGAATCCAAGTTATGGTGACTGCTCAGGTATTCAGTTGGGTCTGGTCATTCCTATTATTCCTCGTCAAAAAAATGACTTAAGGGTCAGATGGGCTAAGGTTGACCACAGCCTCTACACGGTATAGTTTGAATCTAAGGGTCAGATGAGTTAGGGTTGACCACAGCATTCTGCAAAACAGAGCTTGGACCTGAGGATCAAACGAGCTAAGGATGACCACAACCTCTGCAAGAGAAAGCCTAGATCTAAGGGTCAGATGGGCTAAGGCTGACCACAACCTCTACAAGGAAAAGCCTAAACCTAAGGGTCAGGCGGGCTGCCCATAGCCTCTACAAGGCAGAGTCTGGACTTAAAGGTTAGACGGGCTAAGACTGACCACATCCTCTACAAAGGAGAACCCGAACCTAAGGGTCGCACAGGTTGGGACTATGCTTACCAACACAAAATATGGCTAATAAGCGAAACATAATCAATAAGTGTGCATACATTCGAAGATGGCTAGTAGTTGCAAAATATTCAATACAAAGAAAATAAAATAGCGTAAAATCATTCATTCAAAATAAACTATAAAGTATTTAAAAATCGACCACAAAATTAAAATGAAATCATAGAATATTTCCACAGCAGAGAAGAAGAACAAAGATCTAAGAATTCGTAGTAGTCCCAGATTGAATCTCCTCCCCAACATCATTACAAGGCGGGGTATCAACTAGCACAGAAGTATCGTCGTCCTCGAGCTTGATTTGGGAGAAGTCCTGAACAGGGGACATGCCCTAAGCCTGCTGACAGAAAGCTTTGAAGCCATTATCCCACTACACGACCATCATAACTCTCACGTTGAGAAAATTCACATGGTTAGTGATAATTTGAGTGATCTCCTCAAATTTCTTAAACTCTTGCACGACAGAAGCTTGTTCAGTGGCGTTTAAAGCTTCCCGAGCCTCATACTTAGATTGGAGTTCAGAAAGCTGAGCCTGCTGGACACTCATCTATACCAGAACATCTTTTTCTCTTTATCTAACACATCAATAACCTCATTAGCCTTTGATAGATCGACTTTCAAAATTGAGTTCTCGTTCTTCAGGGGCTCATCCTTTGCTTTCAAAACCTTGATGTTCGGACCAGCCAAAATGAGTTTTTCATTGGCAGCTTGCAGAACAACATGGTTTTTTTTAATACGCAGAGCCCTGTGATGACCTAGAGCGATGGTCTAAATAAAATAAAAGGAACATATGGTTAGCATAATGCAAATGATGGAACAATCATACGCCAAATAAAAAAGAAGTAAAAGATGAGAGAGCAACAAGTGTACGTTAGTTGCCTTATGGTGAAAGCGGTCAGCTAGGGCATTGATGGTGAGCCCATTCATTACTTCTTGGTGACCAGGTAGAATGACGCTCTCGATCATCTTTAGTCTTGTGTCCCCCTCCAAGAAAACAGAAGACGCAAGAACCTCTTGAGCTGCACCTATGTGAGGGAGCAAAAGAGGAGCGACTTTTTTCCCCTTCTCCATTTCCTGATTAGGAACGACGGCACCGTCATCCGACTTTGGCCCCAGCTCGAAAGTAATCCCCCCATCGGGAAGATCAGTTTGGGCAAAAGCTTTATCCAAATCCTGAGTAGAAGGAAACGCTAGGAACGTATTCCTTGAAGGTGGAAATGTCCAGATCTCTTTG
Source organism: Heliamphora exappendiculata (assembly GCA_034768845.1). Taxonomy (NCBI): domain Eukaryota; kingdom Viridiplantae; phylum Streptophyta; class Magnoliopsida; order Ericales; family Sarraceniaceae; genus Heliamphora; species Heliamphora exappendiculata. Next base: position 5,916 of record JAOTRH010227870.1, read on the forward strand.
ATGATGGGTTAAGACCCTAGAGCTCTTCGTTAGGGATGGAGTTAAATTGCTAGTACCCTGAGCAGTTCTTTTCTCTTTCAGCTTCTTTTGGACCTCTTTGTTCACTCGACTCATTGCTTCTACAAATACAAACGTTTGTAAGATTAACAAATTCAATAAAAGTGGCAGGCAGAATTAAAAGAGCTATTTGCAAGACTAAACTAAAAATGAAATTACAAATAGTTCACGTTCCCTCCAAGAAATCACCCCAACCTCCACATTGCAAAATAATTTTGAGGTAGCAAAAAATGGTTTAAGGCCGAAGAGATACTCACTCAGATTGTTAGGGGTGACCAGAGTAAACCAGTTCATGTCCTCGTGGGACTAGGCAGACTGTACTCTCTCTTTCTCCTCTTCAAAGACGTCAAGACTCTTTGTGTGACCTAAAGGAAGACCCCCGTAAAATTAAGGTATGACTCCCCAAGCTTAAAAAAGAAAAAGGATCAATATGAGACAAAAAACTAAGAATGTACTGACAATTTTTTAGTGGATTGGTACAAACCTCTTGACTTTGGGTGGTAGATTTATCAACTTCCTCCTAAGGCTGAAATTTTCAGCCCTCTTTAGAAATGAAGAAAAAGCAGCTCTTCGATCTTTGTTCGCTAAGGGAAATTCGGTGATCAAGTCACGCTTGTCATGAACCCAGAGGCTAACATAATCGGATAACCACATGCTTATAGTACTACAGGAATTCAAGGAGGGTTAGAGAAAATGTGTTCTCGCTGAAGGCCTGTCATAGGACCATAATCTCTACAAAGATGCTCCATGCGTTGGGGACTAGCTGGCCAGGTGCGATCCTAAAAAACTCAAGGAGTTCCTTCGCGAGTGGGGGTAGAGGGAATTAGAGCCCTACTTAGAAGGGCCCTTCAAAGAAATAGACCTGGCAAGTTTGAACAGGCTCACTTGTTTTAAGCCGGGGCTTTCGAACAAACGAGGCTTGGAGTCTGAAACTGTAGCCAAAATCGGCTAAGTTCCTGGGTTTCAACAGTAGAGGATATTCCATCAGCGATGAAGGGCACGTGACAACGCCCAATGATTCAGTGAAGGTGGCAAAAAAGAGCCTCCTGCCAGACATGGTAAAAATAGAGGCCTCTAGCGAGACAAGTGCCTCTCCTCCCAAGGGAGGTGGAGGAAAAGGTTCGCTATGGTGTGAATGGCGCTGAACTAACCTTTCTTCTGGCGTCTCCATAGACGAGCTTTCGTCCCTAAAGGAAAATAATGGAATTGTGATTTGGAGGGGAACATGATTTAAGGGTACGGGGGTAGGGAATATCAGCGTGAGGGGGAAGCTGTACGTGCAGAATATAATCGGCGTTTGGTGTGGTACTTGAAGTAGATGATGATCCATTGACGTGGAGAGGTTTGTTAGATGTTTTTGTCTAAATTCGAGGAGGGAATATTCCACATTTTCGTTGGAGTCACTAGACAAGACAATTTGTCTCCTACCACTGTGCATAAGATCCAACGGTGGTGATGATGAAAATTCCTAGGATTTAATTAAAAAAAACTCAAATTTGAAACCCTAACTATGGTAAGAAGCACGAGTGGATAAAAGCAAGCAAATTTGAGAGAAAACAATCGCTATTGCAGAAATCGAAAAGAAATCAAGAATAAGTTAGAAGGAAGAGAAATGATTACTCAATTTCAAATTTTGAAGTGGGGAATAAAAGGAATCGTGATGAAAACTCATCTGAGCTCTAAGGTTCGACTGTGAATTCTTTCTCTCTCTTGCAAAAGATCTTAGGATGCGAATGAATCCCTTTATGTGATTTAAAAGTCGATACATGAGCTTAAAATTTTAACGACTAAGATCTTTCCACGCGTGGGGCCATCCACGATCCAAAAAAGGTGTTTAGAGGTGGCAACAAGGACAGTATGGCATTTGTCACATGGCGTATAAGTATTAGAATCGCCCCTCAAAAACTGTAACTACACCGCTTTCTTCCACTGGAAATCCTAAAAGTCATCTACATACTATGATGGCATAACAACCGAAAGGTCAACCTGATGCTCAAGAATCTCCTTTCTCCAACATATGCCTTTTAGAACATTTTAAAAGACTTTCCTCGAAGTGTGCATAAATTCGAGTAGCCCTCTATGTATATTCTTAATCAAGCACGCTCAATGCAATGTACCAATCAAGAATAGAGGACCATTGATTGGGTTAAGGATGTTTAAGTCCAATTCATGCGACGACTCAGTTTGATAAGAGCCAAGCCCATTTAAACACGGTAAACATCCTTCTCATGACTATAAATAATTGGGATGACAAGACCTGATTGAATACCTGAGCAGCCGCCCTAACTTCGATTCCTAGCGAACTTTTCCTTTTGACTTCTGCAAGCGTCCTCGAATGTTTGATTAGCCTTATTACTCTTAATGCTGACCATGCTTAACACATATCCCACACGACGTGTGACTTCGATTAAGATGATATGGTTGTACTATTGGAGAACAATCTCATTCTTAAGATTGTTGGGAGAAATCCAACGCCATAAAAAAAATATACATGCTCGGTGATCCAGAAAATACATATTTATTAACTTTCAACTGAAATTACAGGAAAATGAAACAACAGAAATAACAGGAATAGAATATGCAAATCGAGTCCTGCAATCGCAGTCTCTTTAAGAATGATTCACCGTCTACCGAGGGTGTTGTAGGTTTTCCACCGACGTCACTCTCCCAGGATAAAACGGCTACACGATCGTTGGAACACCACAAAAGATCGGTTATGAACGTACTCCGTCTGTCTTTCTCTCTCTTACAGCTTGCAATATAATCTTAGAATTGTATCTCTCCTTTCTCACATCTGCTGTGTTTTTTTTTGTACTCTCTGCTGCTGTTCTCTGTGATTTCCTCTCTTTCTCTGTCTTTTTTTCTCTACTTCTGAAAACTGAATGGGATGACAGCATAAATAGGCATTCTTTCATGGAGCTGGTTACAGGAGAATCAATAACTGTGAAAGATATTAATTTTCATGATTCAATTGCCAATTGAATGGCAAATTCAATTGCAATTGAATCTGCTATTGAATTCTGAAATTCAATGACCAATGAATTCACAAAATTTCAACATGTACAATCTTAACAACTTGCATATGATATATTTGCCACATGTATTGAGAATCATATAAAAGGGGACGTGATAGAGGTGGAACGTATGCATTCTTGAATATTTTAATTGTCTCTCTTGTTTTGCAATCACTCTATCATATTACTAAATTGACTGTCGAAAGAGACCACGGTAGAAATACTTTAGCACCCCTTTTTTTTCACGGTTTGATTGATTCATTTCATGTTGAGCTTGGTTGTGCAGATCATCTCAATGGAATGGCACCTTTGAATACTAAATGTGATTTTTCACATAAGTAAACCCCAACTGTAGTAGTTTCTTTTTTCTTTTTTCTTCAGTTAGGACATAGATATTTTTGGAGGAAATTTTGAGTTATCAAGATTCGGGCTCATATTTATTGAGGAACACATACTAAAAAATAAAAATAATCAGTGTGGTTGGATTTTGAAAGTCTTCTCTGGCAAATGATTGCATGTTCCAAAAATTATATGTTCCTATGTTTTAATTCGTTAAAAATCGTTATATATGTGTTGAGAATTTCACATGATTTAATAATTTTTAATATATTGAGACATAAAAACATAATTTTTAGGACAAAAAAATCCATCCTCCTCATCTCTTATCCCATGTGATGGATGACAGTGATCCCTGAGGTGATGCCAACATTGATTTGGCTGGACTTTGGTGAATTTAGCCACCTCATGACCATAGATACATATTGATGTCTCTTCCACTTATGATGCAATCTCAACTAACATGAAAATTTGGGCAGTGATGCTATAAGGATAATTTGGAAGTATCTTAAAACCTGCAGCGATTATTAACCATAGAGAGGGACATGCATAGCTGGTATTCATATTTTTTAGGCAATGCTTGATTGATCGGATTAATAATAATGAAATATATAATCTCATTTGATAAGTAGTTCTATGAAATTAGTAATGAATGAATTAGTAATACAATATTCTCTTAAACATTATATATTTCACATTTTGCGGAATTAATAATTCAATGGATACATAATCTTTCCACCACTTATTGAATTCAAATAAGAGAAATATAATTCCATGAGATATGTAATCCAATCTCATATCTAATCTGATCAATCAAACATACCCTTAGCAGCCACATTATTATGTAGAATATTACATTTAGGTTTTACTAATCTAATGACATCATAGACACCAACTGACCACGCTTTTTTTTGTAACGAATATTTTTTCTAATAACTGAGTTTGCATCCCCC
>JAOTRH010227912.1:0-10274 GCA_034768845.1 Heliamphora exappendiculata
GTTTAATAAAGATGTATTTTCTGGATCCCCGAGCATGTATTTTATGTCGGCGTTGAAAATTCTCCCAACAATGTATTACAAGAAAGTCATAAATTAAATTTTTACCAGCTTTTTTTATAAATTAAATAAAAAATAAAAATTCATTCTTTTATATTTTTTTTACTTCACTTTCCTAAATTACTTTTATGTGTAATTTTTTTAATTACATGTGATTTTTTTAACAATTGAACAGAGCATTTGTAAAAAAGAGAACCACTTTAACAAGGCATGGAACAGTCTATTGATAAATAATAAATTATACTTTTGTGTTTGTTTGAGAATTGGACTTTGGTCTTTGGCATGGGTTTCGGCTTCAAGTTGATTTTTTTAATTTGAAGTCACAAAAAAAAAAAAAATTCATTTAGTAATTTGAACTTATTGCATTTTAGTTTTTAGCCTTTTCATGTTTTTACTTTTTGACTAAAATAGTTATATATATATATATTTAAAAAATATTATAACTTTTATTATACATATTTATTTTTTATAAGAATATATAAAATTTTAAAATTTACTTATCAAAATTTATTAAATAAAATTCATATTAAATAATAAATTATGTAAAAATGAAAAAAACATAACAATTTAAATTCATTTTAAGTCATAATTGATTTAAAACAGTCACGTGCAAAGGATAGTGTGCATCTTCCACGTGCAAAGGATAGTCATCTGGGTTTGTTAATCGGATTGCACATCATGTTAAGCTAAATTTTGAGCTTAAAATGCGTATATTTTGATGTTTAGTTTTATTGTTTTTAATATATTAATAATTTTTATATAAAAATAAATTAATTAAATATATTAAATATTTTAATAAATTTTATTTGTTTAAAAAATTAATAGTTAAGTTTAAACACTTTTAATTTTTTAATACTATATACTTAGATACTTAATAATATTTTATTTTTTTATTTTTTTATATAAATAATTTATACAATAAAAATAATAAATAAACATTTTAAATCATCAAATTGAGCTTATTTTGAATCCAAAATGACCACAAAGAAGACCAATCTTTTTTTAATTGTGTTCTCTTTGCAAACTTGTTACACTTGTTTTAAAAAAATTATATATATTTTCACATTTTAATGCATTAAAAAAATTTAAATATGTTTTAAGATTTTTCGTAATTTAAAATTTTCACATAATTCAATTATTTTCGACCTATCAAGAGAATTCTAGCTCCTATCGTCTAGGGTTTCAAATTTGTACCAACCTCTCTGTGCTCTGCTCTCCAGCATTTCCTGAAGGAACATCACCATCCATCCATCCATCTTCTCTACAATAAAACTTCCAGGTCTTCACCCTCCAATCACACACCAAAAAAATCTGTCAAAATGGTGTCAATTTGTCATCTGTAAGTCTCTCTCTCTCTCTCTCTCTCTCTCTCTCTCTCTCTCTCTCTCTCTCTCTCTGTTCTTGTTTTCCCTCGATTGCATTGTCAGAATCTCTTCACGCTACTAAATACTATCTCGACGCGCTTCAAGATTGCTATTTATTGTCTTGATTAGATTCAAGCTGATAATTTGGAGTGAGTGTGAGAGAGATTTATGGGGAAGTCTGGAGGTAGGAAAAAGAAAGGTGGTGTTAACCAAAACCAAGTTTTGGAAGCAAACAACCCAATCTCAAATGCTAATGGTGGTGTTGATTTGAACTCTTCAATTTTCTTGAAAAGAGCCCATGAGCTCAAAGAGGAAGGAAACAGAAGATTTCAAGCCAAAGATTATGTGGGTGCTCTTGAACAATATGATGGCGCCCTTAAACTTACCCCCAAAACGCACCCGGACCGAGCTGTGTTTCATAGCAATAGAGCGGCTTGTTTGATGCAAATGAAGCCCATAGACTATGAGACCGTCATTGCTGAGTGTTCTATGGCGCTTCAGGTTCAGCCCCAGTTTGTCCGTGCCCTTCTTAGGAGGGCTAGGGCATTCGAGGCATTAGGAAAGTATGATATGGCAATGGAAGACGTGGAGGCACTGTTGGGTGCCGACCCAAATAATGGGGATGCTTTGGAGTTTTCCCGGCGATTGCGGGCAGCGCTGGGGCCTCGCCAGGAGGCCCAGCAGGACCTTCAAAGCCGCCCATCTCCAGCAGCTCTTGGGGCTTCTGCTGTTCGTGGAGCACCGATCTCTGGTCTTGGACCTTGTTTACCAGCAAGGCCAGTGCCAAAGAAGGCATCGGCTTCAGCAGCTGGGTCAGCTGTATCGCCTAATAATATGCCATATAAGCCCCAACCAGTTCTACCTACGGAAAATGGTCCTGAGGTTAAAACCCAATTACCAAGGCTTGTTGTGAAGCCTTCAAATAGTTCTACCAAATCAAATGCCGCTAAGAATAACCTAAATGAACAGGCATCTTCATTGGTGTCATGTCCTACTCCTGCTCCGGCTTCAGAGACTGTAATTAAATGGAGGCCATTGAAGTTAGTTTATGATCATGACATAAGGCTTGCCCATATGCCAGTGAATTGCAATTTTAGAGTGTTGAGAGAGATTGTAAGAAAACGCTTTCCATCTTCGAAGTCAGTTTTGATTAAGTATAAGGATAATGATGGTGATTTAGTGACCATAATGTGTACTGATGAACTCAGATTGGCAGAGTCATGCGTTGACGGTCTTTTTCTAAAGGAACCTGAAACAGACAAGATCCACTCAATCGGAATGTTGAGGTTGCATATTGTTGCTGTGACTCCTGAGCAGGAGCCACCTTTACTGGAAGAGGAGGAGAAGTTGCTCGAGAGTGAGGAGATCAAAGGAGATGAGACTGGCTCACATTCTTCTCTTGGTAATTCTGCTATGGAAACTGTGGATACCGAGACTGATATTCAGGAGGAAAAGGGAGCTCTTAAGGAAAAACCTGGAGCTCCAGAAGATCCTGAGTCCAAAGAACTGGAGATGGATGACTGGTTGTTTGAATTTGCTCAGTTATTCCAGACACATGTTGGTATCGACCCAGATGTACATATTAACCTACATGAAATTGGGATGGAGCTGTGTTCAGAAGCCCTTGAAAATACGGTAACCAGTGAAGAGGCTCAAAGCATTTGTGATAAGGCTGCCTTAAAGTTCCAGGAGGTGGCTGCCCTGGCTTTCTTCAATTGGGGGAATGTTCATATGTGTGCTGCAAGGAAACGAATTCCGGTGGACGACTCTGCAGCAAAAGAGTTGGTGGCAACACAGCTTCAAGCTGCTTATGACTGGGTGAGGGAAAAATATTCTCTGGCTAGAGAGAAGTATGAGGAAGCTCTCTTGATTAAACCAGACTTTTATGAGGGGTTGCTTGCATTGGGCCAGCAGCAATTTGAAATGGCAAAACTTCATTGGTCCTATGTACTTGCTAAGAAAGAAGATCTCTCAAAATGGGATCCTAGTGAAACAATTAAACTTTTTGACAGTGCAGAGGAGAAAATGAAAGCTGCAACTGAGTTATGGGAGAAGCTGGAGGAGCAGAGAGCTAATGAGCTAAAAGATCCAAGTTTGGCCAAGAGGGAAGAATTAAAAAGAAGAAAGAAACAAGGAAGTGGCAATGAAGGTGAATCCTCTGGAAATAGTGGTCAAGGAGAGATTTCAGCTGATGAAGCGGCAGAACAGGCAGCAATGATGAGATCACAGATACATCTATTCTGGGGTAACATGCTTTATGAGCGTTCTCGAGTTGAGTTTAAACTAGGGTTGAACATTTGGAAAAAGAACCTGGATGATGCTGTTGAGAGATTTAAGCTTGCTGGCGCTTCCGAGGCTGACATTTCAACTGTTTTGAAGAACCATTGCTCCAATCCCAATTCTGTCGAAGCGAATGAGAGGGGAAGGCTGGGAACCTAAGCTCTTATATGTCCAATAGGGCAGATAAGAAAGCTGAATTAAGTCAAGTATCTGCAGAGTGAATTTGGTATAGGTGCATTGTGGCTTCGATTGATTACCTTCCTACTTTCTTGAGTCGTTAATGAATTCTGATTGGAAGAGGGGGTGCTTTTTCTTCTCAGCAGGAGGCTGGGTTGTTGAAATTTTTGTTATCTTTTGAAATAGGTAGTTAGGTGCCAATACCACATACCTGTCTACTCACCCAGAAGGTTATAACCTTAATCTTTTCCGTCAGTTCTAATATCACATTATTTTCACTGTACTGATGAGCTCTTATTTATTTATTTATTTTTATTCTGGTCATCGTTAAGTACTTGGGATGCGCATATTCCCCTCTACTCTCTGTTCAAAAGTGAGGTTTGGTTTTGCATTCTTGGTTGCTATCAACTTCTTATTTAACTAAGCTGATTTCCAAGAATCCACAGTGTGGCAACTGAAGCTCAACATAGGTTAAAACATGTCTGAATGGCACTGATCTGAAGTAGATTTGGAATGTGTACTGGTGATGAGCACTTTTGGAAACATTTGACTTTGGAGGATTTCTTTAAGAAGGGTTGGTCTTGCAATAGAATAAGTTGGGGCAGAACGTGTAGGGAAGCTGAACTATGCCAGCCATGTGCATTCTTCCCACAGGAGTACCTGTTAGAGAATTTGGTGGTCCTTGATGCATGATGATATTCCAGTTATAAACTTTTTGGTTGAAACATATGATATATTTGTCTCAGGTTATGTTTTATTAGTCATTGTGGTTATGACATGAGCAGCACATGAGATGATCCATACTTGTGGCTTATTTGTGGTTATGACATGAGCCAGCAGAGATGATCCATACTTGTAGTTTTTGGGGCGCATTCTGCTAACTCTGAAGAGTTCAAGCTCATGTTGAGCCCCTATTGAGCTACAGAAATTCTGAGTACCACTAAAAATTATCCCAGAAAGTATCTAGAATTTGATTTGTAAGGTGTATAGTCAACTGTTTTAAAACTTCAACATATATCGGTTTTTGGATCGTTTCAGAATTCCATGTATGCTTTCGATTAAAAAGTGGATTTGTCTCCTTATGTCCCCATCACTGTGCTTTGTGAGCTATGTGGCATCCAAGAAAGATGAAACAAATAAAAGTTGCAGTACTTGATTTTGGTGTGAGACTTGTCTCTTGCAATATGTAAAATTTGTTCCTTTGCTGCTTTGCTTCAAGGAAAAAGGTTTTGAGCATTTATTATGAGGTGGGAAAGATAAAAAAGTTAGATAATATGATCAACATATCTTCCCATCATATAGCAAGAACTAAAGAAAGACGAGAACCAAGGGTTCCTCAACCAAATGAGTGAGTTGATGTTAGGTGAGATCAATATAGTATGAACCTGTAATTATCTCCCAGTTATCAAGTATCAATAAGAATGGAAGATTCAATGAGGGGAGGGAAACACAAAGAAGAATTCGAGCTGCAGTAGGAGATGAAATCAACTATTTGGTGTCGAGAGGGAGAAAGGAGATAAGAAGATGAAAATTCACCAAAAAAAGATACAATGCCAAATAGGCTATGGTAAAGAGGTCAACTCTCAAAAGGGGACATGGTTCACGAGTATGTGCTTGTCTTGCTTGCTCGTTTGATCTCGATTCTCAAATCTATTTAGCTTGCTATTATCTACAGGTAGATTTTGGATTCCTATGGCAAGTCATGTAACGATTCAAGGAGATCACTGACTTAATAATTTGAATTAAGAGCTTAACGTGATTCAAAATGCTTAAACACAAATTATTATAGTAGTTCACAAGTTTATATATATATATATATATACCAAATATAATTTCTATATCCTATCGATGTGAGATGAGTTATCACAATATTTTTCACTCAAATATACGGCGGTCGGCGAGGGCGTCGTGTAGCCCGTGTTCTTCCTCTGATTGGGATGTGGATAGTAGTTCATTAGTGGATACAGAGTAATCTATTAGCCCAAGTTCTTCCTCTACACACCGCCACGAAGTCCGTCATGGAATCAAGGTTGACTTTGATATCATTTGTAACGACTCAAGTGAACTACTGGCCCAATAACTTGGATAAAAAACTTAACAACGCGATCTAAAATATTTAAGTCAAGTTATTAGTAGTAGCGTACAAGTTTTTTTATATATTAAATTTAATTTTTATCTCTCGCGGGATATTACAAGTCATCTACCGGTAGATTATTGTCACCAGAGCCCCAGAAGTTTCACAACTATGGTGGTGTGAAACTCCTCTATCCTATCTGTAGATTTAATATCACTCAGGACTGGTCTTTGGATCATATCAATAGAGACGTTTCCTAAGAGTTCTCGGCATCCAAAATGGATTTCTTTGTGGATGGTCAGGTACAATGAATTATGCAAGCCACATAAGAGCATATTAAAACTAGCATGCCTTTGCAATGGAATAATAAAAAGCTAATTTCTGTGGAATTTCCTCCAAAACTCTTGAGCAGCCTTTACTGTTTGAGAAGCCTTTGTTTCTGGTTCTAACTCTTACCCTCAGTTTCAGGTTTGAGTTTCATAAAGTAAAACAACCCTCACAGAGTGGTACATCTGTACATGTGTGAGGGTTGTTTCATCTTTTTGTTTAGTAGCAAAGATTTTTAAGCTACCAGCATGCGCCCTCGCGAGCGTGTGTACTATAAGGAATCCATGGACCAAATACTTGTTTATAAATTATTGTTCTTCATGTTTGAAGTATCCTTTACAAGTATTACACTTCTCGCTACTATTCTACACATTTCCTTTTGAAGTAACAGACAACAAAATGAAGTGAGAATAATACAAGGGAAATTTTTAGGTATTATTGGAGCATCCCGTGCCATATATTCTCTTTAAATCAAAAAGTTCGATATGAATTAAGTGGATCATCATTGTTTTTCATTTAATCAATAAAGATGGATTAATATTATTTTACTTAAAGTATTTTACTCTGTGTTATTGAATAAAAATCAGCACTATATAAATAATACCACATATTGTTCCATACTATTGAATAAAGATACTTTGGCTTAGCATTTCACATCAAACAGGTAAGTTTTACACTTGATCATGAACTCCTCAGACAAGCTCTATACTTACTTTAACTCTCAAGCTCACACCCAAACACCCTAGCCAAACGAAAACCCTCTGGTCAACACATCCTAAAACCAATTGAAGTCTCAGTACTTGATTGCCTTATTTACCTTGGTTTCATACATGTAAACTCACACAACACAAACCTGTTGACACCCTTTGAAATGTTGAACTCAAACTGTTGCAATTGGACCCAAGCTAACGGCACTTTCCATGGCTTTCATGGCTTCAAACCGTGGCTCCTTGGCCTGGAACTTCAGCCCTGCATAAAGCTTCATGTAGTCTTCGAACACGAACTTTGGGTACACTTGCTTCTCTTCTTCTTTTTCCAGCAGTGCAGGTGCTGGATAGATGATGGCATCGCTGCCCGGATTGTAGAATGAGGCTATCGACATTCTGTTGCCATCCGGCTGAGCAATAACCCGGTGCATCACGCTCTTGTATTTGCCATTTGTGATTACCTGTATAAAAACACAATGAAACATTATATAACTAATATGCCACTATGTTAGAAGCACATATTTTTACCCAGCATCGTCTGTCCCAAGAAGTTCCCATTTACCTAAGAATCTGAAAATTAAGATTGGGGATCGTCTATCCCAAAATCCCAATTCCCCTTAATTGGAATTTCAAAATTCAAAATTTCAAGACGTGTGCAGTTGGAGTGCATTAGAACAAAGAATAAGGATAAAAGATTGTCTTGAACAACTCATGGTACTCTATTTGGATGCATTGAAGTTTGTTGAACCACAAATTTTTGTGTTTTGAGATCAGAGCTTTAAATATGTACATATTGAAATTTTTGGTATTCGATACTGTTATTGTAACAATCTAAGTAGATTAATAGCTTAATAATTTAAATAAAAAATTTAATAATGTGACTCAAAAGCTTAAACTCAAGTATAAGTATTAAGTTATGAGTTTTTTTATATACTAGATTTGCTTTCTATATCCTAACAATGTAAAATAGAGTATCACGGTTATTCACCGATATGTCAGCCCTTATTGTGCAAAATCAGCCGATATGAGGCTGCAATATCTATACATATTTTGTACAGCTAGTTAGTACCTTGTTTGAGATTTTCACATAATTGCAATATCTATACATATTTTGTACAGCTAGTTAGTACCTTGTTTGAGATTTTCACATAATTAAACGATCGCTAATGTCAATTTCCAATGTACTGGGATAGAGAAACAGAATTAGGAACTTTTTTTTGTGCGGGTGTTATTGTTTTGGGTTTTGGGTTTTGTGTTTATACCTCAAGCTGGTCACCTATGTTGATGACAATGGAGTGTTTGAGTGGGGGGACATCGACCCATTGGTCACCCTTGAGCAGCTGGAGTCCGCTGACCTTGTCATCTTGGAAGAGCAAGATGAGGCCGCCAGCGTCGGTGTGGGCTCGGAGACCCTTGATCAGCTCCGGCCGGGGGCAGGGTGGGTAGTTACTGACCTTGGTGCCAAAGGTTGGACCTTTTGAGCCATGGAATGCCTTCTTCAGATACCCCTTCTCTAGCCCAAGATTCTCACATAACAAATCCAGAAGCTGCTCAGCTAGTTTTTCCAGTTTCCCTGCAAATTCTTTCATTGCCTTCCTGTTGCCACTCCCAAAAAAAGAATATGTATTAACCTCTGTTTGGTATTATTTTTCTTTTCTTTTCTTTCATTTCCTTTTTGTTTTACTGTTTTTTGGAGATAAAAATAATAAAAAGTTAAATAATATATACACCATTGTCAATATCTTACGATTTACGATACATATATTTCGATTCAATACAACCACATATACATGTTGTAATATCTAGGTACATTTTTTGATAAATTTAATTTTTTAAAATAATGTATTGTTGGCAAGTTTTGCATTTATTAAGATATTGTGATGTTTTTTTTTTAAAAAAAAATTTATCTGCCTTCGTTAATATCTACTCGCCTTGCATTAGTGTAATCGTTTGTTATTATTTTGTATTAAATATTGATTCAAGATATTGGTATTTTAATAAAAAATATTTTAATAAATTTCATACCATTTTATTTAATTTTAGGCATATTAAATATCGTATAATATTTACTACAATGCAATAAATGATTCAATGGAAATAATAAAAGAAAATACACTATTCGTATCTCGATTGCTCTCATATTGTTTTTCCCTTTAGGGTTTTTTGAAAACTAAGATTGCTTCTTAGAAATTCTTATCCGATATGGTTTTCAGAAATAGTTCATTGCTTTTTTGTTTTTCTGGAAAGTATAGCTAAAAAACAGAAGGGAAAAAAAACGAAAAAATATACCAAACAGGTCTAAGTACTAACCCTAGAAGTCACGGAAAGAATTGTGGCATATCAGCCTTATCAGGTTTGTTGGGTTTGTTGAGTTTACGACTGCTTCTTGCTAGCTAGCTAGCTTGTTCTATATATACATTTAATAAGAACTAATATTATAGTAAAAAAAACTTTTAAGTTTTGATATATATATATATTGTGATATTCATTCCATATCAGTGAGATATTAACATTTAGTTTGGTGTATAAAGAAATTTATAAGTTATGACTAATAATTTAAATTTTTTTTTGGAGATATTTTTACTTAAAAATTTCTTAAAAAGTCAACTTATTTAGTTGGTCTTTGTTACATATTTTTATATCTATTTAAAAAAAAACTCAAAAAACTAAAACAAAGCTAATGCAAACATAGGTTAAGCTTAAAAATTTTAGACAAAACTGTTAAGCTTTTTATTGAAGTTGTTATATCAGTTCATTTAAAAAGAAAACTTTTAAGTTGTGATGGACATGACGAAGAGTGAAGTGATCATGAACCTGTAATGGTCTTGAAGATCAGGGATTTCTGAGATGTTAGAAACTGGAAGATGGCGCAAGAAGAAGGTGCTTTCCCAGTCCAAGTCGTCGATTTCGGACTGAACAGCATCCAAACCCTTGCTTGCCACCATTTCCTTGAACCTTTCTTCCATGCACTTCTTGTAGTGATCCTTTGTCAGCCTCTCCACACTGTCCATTAGCTCTTCCGAGATCCCATGATTCAGCAACTTCCAAAACAAAAAATGTTAATTAATCAGCAAAACTTTCAAAACTCTTATATTTGGATTGCTTCTAATCAAATATACACAACAGAATTAAAGGAAGAAAAAATTACTGGCTATATATTGATTCATGACTGTTACGTGGCTTTGAGACATCTTCTTTCAGCGTAACTCCTCACCGACGCTGCTTCTACTCAGGCTCCGGGACCTGAAGAATAATGACCCTGTGGTAATCACCGAAAAAGGAACATGG
>JAOTRH010227944.1:0-10273 GCA_034768845.1 Heliamphora exappendiculata
TTCATAAAGGTATTATACTATTAAGATTAATATAGTTCTTAGTTTTCATAAAAAATGCATACGTCGTTTTTTACGGTTACGGCGTCCGTTCAAAATTTTTTCCGCTCTAACTATTGGTATCAGAGCTATCGTTGCGTTTTTCATGAAAAACCATTGTGCTAACCTTTGTTTGGCAGCTTATGTCATTATGATCAGATTATATGAATGTATGAATGCTTGGTTTATATAGTTTTTTAATCGTTTATCTCGATAGTTTTGTTTTGATATTAGATCGGTTGTACGCCTACTACGTGGGGTATAGGTTTTTGACAATGTAATTTATTATTTTATTCTTTTTTTTGGATCAATATTGTAGTCGAATCACGCAAAAAGAGAAACGAAAATAAAAGAAGAAGAACAAGGCAGCGGTGGCAAAGGGCTGTTCGGCCACTAAAGGGGTTCTCTTTGAGGCTTATTTTTGGGATTTTCAAGAATCTTTTTCGACGCAATTTTTTTTCTGAAATATAGGTTTTTCGTTGGCTATCCGATGGTGGTTCGGTTGCGGTTCGACGACGGCAAAAAAGAGGTCAAAAGGTACTTCAAAGCTGGTCGCGCGCAGTGGCGCCACTACAGAAATTTTGGCACTTTGTAGATTTTTTCGGGGCACTTCGGCTTCGAATTTTAACGTAATTTTTTTTGGTGATCAAGATCTTGATATGTTCTTCCTACCATAATTTTTTAGGGATCCAAAAGTGGCAGAAAGGCGGTCAAACAGCGGCTGGAAAAAGGCGGCGTAGTGCTGCCTACACAGCAAAATGTTCGGCAACTTAAGGGGCTATTTGGGCTTCTTTTTTAGTATTTTTCCGACGTTCCAGCGGTGATCCGGAGCTGTTACGGTGGTCTGGAGGCTGAGAAAAATTTTTGAATCTTTGACTGCTCGTTTAGGGTTCCAAAACCCTAGACGTTTAATTTTTTATTCGAGACGGTCAGATTAAAAGATTAAACGGATAGACCGGATCATAACGACTTAATTTATATTTATTTTGTCGTTATTTAATTATTTATTTATTTATTTCATTTAATTGCGTGGATGAATTTTATTTTATTTATTTTTCCTTTTATGTATGATTTTAATTTTCGGATGTATATTAGGAAAAATAATTTTATAAAATAAATAATTCTAGCATTTTTTTTAAAACTAAAAAATAAATAGATAATTATTTATTTAATTTTTGTGTTAAAATTAATGAAGATTTTTTAATTAAAACTCGGGTAATTAATTTCTTTCGCAAAATTAAATAAGAAAATTTTTATTTATTTTATTATGGTTAAATAAGGAATATTTTAATTGATTAAAATCGTATTTATTTTAATCGAGAATTAAAATATATTTAATCATTTAAAATGAACAAAAAAGAAAAACACTCGATTTTTAAAATATTAAGTGGGAGAAGGGTTTAGTCACAAATAAATGCTACGGCCTCCATTACACGTTCGTAGGAGATGTGATTATAGCTCGCGCGCCGGTTTCGACTTTCGGTCCCCATAAGGAAGGCCTATAGTCATAGTATCTCCGGCACGAATTTTCTAAAGAAGTAAATTTGAGAATAGTGCGAAGTATGGTTCGCTCACACTAGGCCAAGGATTTCGACATGGTATTTTTAAATTAAGAGTAATGATTATACACTTAACCCGTGAATAAAAATATCCTCCCTAAGGAGTCACTGCTTTTATTTGTGGGGACCAAAATTTATTGGCTATTTAATTTACATGGAATGTCCTATATCAAGGAATGAAAAACTTAGTAGTTCTTCGTTCGTTGATTGTTAGACGTCCACACTACGTGACCTATCAATTGATGTGACTTTGGGTCGGTGATTTTTTATTATGACATTTGGTTCCGGCAGTAAATTAATAAACTTGCATGTCTGTTCGGACAGGTGTTGATTAGTAGACGTTCACACTACGTAAGCTGCTTAATCACGAAGGATTCGGGTTGCCAATAATTATTTTTTAAATTAAAAGGTTGAGGGACCCTAATTTGATAAAAGAATTAAAATAGTTTTTCTCTCTTATTTCTCAGGATTTAATAATGGAATCATTCAATCCACTAGCGGCAATTCTCAAGGAACAAAAACTTACTACACCAAACTTTATCTCATGGAAACGAAATCTCGATATTGTTTTGACTTTTGACGACTATAGGTTTGTGTTGCATAACCCCTACCCTCCTACTCCTAATAATGGATCTACCGAACAGGAGTTCCAGGATTATGAAAAGTGGGTGAAGGCTGATCGGATGGCTAGCTGTTACATCCTGACATCTATGTCGGATGTTCTACAAAGCCAACATCAGTCTATGGCATCTGCAGCTGAGATCATGTTGAAACTTACAGAAATATTTGGTGATCAGGGTCGGGCAGCAAGACAGGTGACCATGAGGGCTCTCATGAACACAACCATGGATGAAAGTACACTTGTTAAGGACCACGTTTTGAAGATGATCGGTCTTCTTAATGAGCTGGAGGTCCTTGGAGCAGAAATTGATGCGGAATCCCAAATCGATATCGTGCTCCAGTCACTGCCTGATTCGTTTCAACAATTTTGACTAAACTACATTATGAACAAATTAGATTTTTCTCTAACAGAATTGTTGAATGAACCACAGGCAGCTAAAGATGTTATCTGCAAGCCAACCCATGCATTTGTTGCTGAAAAAGCTTCTACTTCTAGGTCAAGAGGTGGCAAGAAGAAGAAGAAAGGGCAGCAATAGAAAAATGTAAGGAAGGTTGGCAAGGCTAAGCCATCGCTTGCCAAGGAAAAGGTAAAGGCGCCTAAGGGCAATTGCTATTTTTGTCAGAAGCTGGGACACTAGAAGAGGGACTA
Organism: Heliamphora exappendiculata; assembly: GCA_034768845.1. Taxonomy (NCBI): domain Eukaryota; kingdom Viridiplantae; phylum Streptophyta; class Magnoliopsida; order Ericales; family Sarraceniaceae; genus Heliamphora; species Heliamphora exappendiculata. Next base: position 2,866 of record JAOTRH010227944.1, read on the forward strand.
TCCTGACTGAAAGAACAAGCAAGCTGAATTCTGTTTAGCGGTTGTATCTACAGAAACCTGGTGTGTAGATACGGGAGCCACTAATCATGTCTCCAATTCTTTGTAGGGGTTCTAATTAACCAGACAGCTTAGAGAGGGCGAGGTCTCCCTTCAGATGGGGAATAACTCCCAGGTGTCTGCTGTTGCAGTGGGAGAAGTAGTTCTTTATTTTAGTAGAAATAAATGTTTAATTTTGAAGAACATTTTATACGTACCTCAAATCATGCGAAACTTAGTTTTGATTTCTTGTTTGGGGAATGATGAATATTGTGTTTCTTTTAACAAGCTTTCATGTAGTATTTTGATTAGAAAACAATTTATCTGTCGTGGTACATTCGAAAATGCTCTGTATATTTTACACCCTGTTATTTCTACTGATAAAAATAATGAGGTGAAAAATTTACATGTTTTACCACTTAAAAGGAAAGTTTTCTCCTTGAACCAAACACTACTTTGGCATATTCTTTTGTGTCATATTAATCTAAAAAGGATACAAAGACTGGTTCAAAATGGACCTTTGGGTTCATTGGAAGTGGAGGCACTTCTAGTCTACGAATCCTGTTTAGAAGATAAAATGACCTTCCTTAAGGGGGTATCGTCAATCACGAACAATCAGGACGTAAATTCTATTAACAATTAATATTCATCATATAATAAATACCGCTATTCAACTCACCGGGACTATTGACCCATAAAAATCGTACCTTCTAACGAATCAAAACAACGAATATTAAATATACGTAAATAATAATTATTTTAGAATTAAGAGCATAAGAACTCATAATAATCTTGGGGTGTGAATTAATTTATATAATCAGTATAAAATTAATTACCCTTGATATGGTCCTATTCATTACACACAAAGTGTACTAGCACAGCGAGTTTAAATAATAGACGACGCTATTATTTGTTCTCCATAACCAAATAGGTCTACCAAAACTCTATGCTACAGTCGTACAGATAGTTTGTTCAATTCTATCTAAACTATGAACAAAAACTTATTTTCTACAGAAACTAATAATCTAGTCTTCTGTGTGCAAGCCGTACTCTACACACTAGATTAAATACTGTACAGAATAAAGGACAACCATGCATAACATTAAAGAAATGATATTGTATTCATTACTCTTTAAGATTCTTATAAAGTGAAAAAATAATTTTATTAAAATAAAATTAAATACTAAAATCAACCAAAATTCATGATTTTTAGTATACAACTCTGATATGAGGTTTTTGTGAATTTGGAATTTTTGGCATCTTCAAACAAACTGATGACACTCCTCTTCCATCGTCATCCAAAGGTACCCTTGGCGTAGGATCTTTTTAGCCAGCATCATCCCACTCATGTGAGGTCTGCAAACTCTATGAACTTCTCTTATTAACTCGTGTCCTTGAATCATGTTGATGCAGAGTTTATTCACCCCCAGATATTTTCTCTTACACAATTTTCCTCCACATATCACAAATTATGCGGCGAGTCTTCTAATAGCCCTTTAATCCTTCTTACTGGCTCTGCTTGGATACTCTCCTTTCTTAATGAAGTTTCAAATGTCGTGGTACTAAGGTAGTCCATCGTTGGTTTGTTGGGCAACGACAACATTACTAATTACGAGTGTATCTCTTTATTGAATCTTCAAAGATCTCATCCTTACTCCGGACGGTACGTCTATCAATGATACCAGAGTAGTCAAGGCGTTAGTGAACTTATTTTGCAATCTCGGGACGTGACTGAATACTAGAGCTCTCGGTGATACTGGATCAACTTTTCTTCTTTAACCCTCCATTCACCTTTTTCTTGGGAGATTACTAGAGCCGAGTCCCCTATGACTTCTAATTTTTTTGGCCCTAGTTCTAGGGTTGCTTCCAATTCAGCTGAGCAAGCTTCATATTCAGCTTGATTCTTAGTAACATCAAAACTCAACTTAAAAGCTAAAGGAATATGGGAATCAGCAGGAGTGATGAGGAGTATCCTTATCCCGTACCTATATTGGTTCAAGGCTCAGTTGAAATAGAGGGTCCACAAATCCTTCTCAATTCTCAAAACTTGTTCAATGAAAATTTTAAATTTGGGTTCTTCTCCTCCTTTAATAGGATGGTTGGACAAAATTTCTGCAACGACTTTTTTTGTTATGAATTTCCTTGTGATATACTGTAAGTCGAATTCTGCTAACAACAATAACCAACGAGCTAACTTTCCTGTTAATATCGGCATCTCAAAAGGGTACTTGAGCAGGTCCATCTTTACTTTCCTGCCAATATCCGCTTTTCAAAAAGGTACTTGAGCAGGTCCATCCTTGGATCAGAACAACTCGGTACGCTAGCATGTAATGGCATAATTTCCTTGATGCCCAAATTGGTGCCTAGTAAGTCTTTTCTAAAGGCCTGTACCGACGCTCACAATCTGTCATCTTCATATTCAAATAGTAGACAGCTCTTTCTACCTTACTCTCATCTTCTTGAACAAGCATACATTCCATCGCTAAATCAGTCACTAATAAGTACAGTTTCAAAAGATTATCGGGTTTTGGTGGTGATAGAATCGGAGGGTTTTGCAGATACTCGTGTATGGCTTTCAAAGCGTCTTGACACCGTTGATCCCATTGAAACCTGGTTCCTTTCTTCAAGATTTCAAACAGAGGTTCGTAGGTAGTGGTCAACTTGGCAATGAACCGGCTAATAAACTGAACCTTTCCAAAGAAACTCCTTATGTCTTTCTCGATTCTCGAGGAAGGCATTTCAAGGATGGCTTTGATCTTTGATGGATCCACTTCTATATCTTGCTGTGTGATTATAAACCCGAGCATCTTCCCTTTTGTAACTCCAAAAGCACACTTCTATGGGTTCAAACGCATCCTATACTTTCTTATCCGCTCGAAGAATTTCTTTAGTGCGACGACATGCCCTTCTCAGGTCTTGGACTTCACGATCATGTCATCAACATACGCATCTACTTCTTTATGTATCAGGTCGTGCAGTAACATGGTTACAGCTCTTTGATAAGTTGCTCTCGCGTTCTTTAGCCCGAACGGCGTGACCCTATAACAATAGATGCCCCAAGGTGTTGCGAAGGTAGTCTTCTCTCAGTCTTCCGATGCCATTTGATTGTACCCTAAAAACTCGTCCATAAAAGATAAGAGTGCATTCTTAGCGGTGTTGTCTATCAATACATCTATGTGGTGAAGAGAGAAGTCGTTCTTGGGACTAACCCCGTTAAGATGCCTAAAGTCGACACACACTCGGATCCTTCCATCTTTCTTTGGTACTGGGACGATGTTAGCAACCCACTTCGGATACTCTATAACCATAAGAAATCTAGCATTTACCTACTTGGTAACCTCGTCTTTGATCTTGTGCTCCCAATCCAGTCTTATCCATCTAAGCTTATGCTTCACAGGTTTGGCATCAGGGTAAAGGGGAATTTAGTGTTGTATGATGTCGGGATCTATGACAGGCATATTTTCGTAGGACCATGCAAAATCATGATTAAATTCTTTTAATAAAAAGATTAGTTGTTCACATTCTTCCGAAGACAGCGTAGAACCGACCTAAACTAGTTGTGGATCTTTTTCATTATTGAGATTTATTAAAACTATTTCTTTAATTATAGGTTTAGCACACAATTTTTTCTTCCTTTTTAATTAAAAGCTTTAATTCTTGGGGATATCCTCCTCGAATTAAATAAAATTCTCAAAATCAACACAAAATATTTACAAGAAAGTAAGCAAACTTCGATTTCATCTCATTGATTTCAAAAAGAGTTACAGCATGAGACTCGAAACAAAAGGGACTCGGGATGCCGACAGATGAATTCCTTGCAGACTCCAAGTTACCGACATTGTTCACAAACTCAATGAAAACAAATTCAACAAACTCAGACTTCAACTCACTTGTTACATCATGCATAAGAAAAGACTCAAAACACTGATTCTTTTTCAGCACATCAGCATCCATGATAAGCGTGGTGAAATCCGCAGGCGCGTCGTCTTCCATCATCAATACGTCCTTGTCTTCCTTGTTGCCTATACGCACTCAGGCCATCTTTTCATTGAATAAAGAACTCAAATACCCTTCCTTGCAATAGACTACCTAGTCTGTTAGCACTTTTTCAATGAATCTCCACTGCCATATTTCTGCTTCTTCTTCATTGTCAGACAATTGGTGGCCAAAAAAGATTTTTAGCCCCAGCAACTTCTATTTAATTTTCTCCTTTATCCATGATTTGGGAAACCCACAATAAGGGAAATTATCCCCCTTTTTTATAAAGCATCCATTCAGCGTCGGCCCGTACTTTTCCATCTTCAATTCTTTTAACTCTATTTTGTACCCTAGTCTGTATCCATGATAGTTGCGGTACACAGAAATTGATTTTGAGATTCCTTACAAGTGCTTACCCAATCCTATTCTTGAAAAATAGGACATTGCCTTCATCATGGCTACAACTTTCGAGTTTACATAGTTTTTTTCTTTATTCATCAAAGCTTGCACATTCTTAGTCTCATTGGAGTAGAACCCATTTAGAAGGAGATCCTCCTCCCCATGCTCGATCTTGAGGAGTGGGGTAGTTTCGTTAATCGGGGTCGACAGGCTAGTTTCACCCGAAATGGTGACAGTTACTCCTTCCATGATAAGCTTCACTTTTTGGTACAGGGTTAACGAAATTGCTCTAATTGACAGGTCATGTAACCATGGCCTACCCAGTAACAGATTAAACGACGCTAGTACATCGAGACCATGAATACGTTGCTCCCTAGCATTCCTTGTTGGAACGCGGAAGAAAAACAAAGAACCGGCGCCATGACCGTAAAAAAATAGCGCGTGCATTTTTCATAAAAAATGATAACATTAAACTGATATATTATTATTAAATATACCTTCAAAAAACTTGTTCAAGTTTCTTTGATGCAGAACAACGATCCGAGATGACCCAATGATCTTCTCACGTATATCCCGACGCACACGACGATCCCGGCGAGTGGGCACCGATCCGGGTCTTCGTGTATCCTTGCCTTGGTTTCTTTCCCAAACTATTTCTCACCAAAAAGAAAAAATAATTTACTCCAAGGGAGAGAGGGGCTGCGACTTTAGGGGGGAAATTAGATTAGGATTTTTCTTCTTGAGCCTCTCTTTTTATATAAATAATATATCTCATAAGATATATATGGCATCCATATATATCTCTTAAGATATACATGGCATCTATATATATCTCTTTCTAAATAATATCAAAAGATATATATATATCCATAAATAAAATCCCACCACCTAATTAGGGCCAGCTACCTCGGGAGAAAACCCTAGGTTTGCCAAAAGACATAAGCGCCCCTCATTATTTAATTTAATCCCCGAATGTTCCAAGTGGCAAAACCAACATTCAAATTAAATTAAATAATAAACGAATTTGACAAGTAAATATCCGTGCGTATAATGGGCTACGTGTGGGATCACGAGAAAGTATAGGACTCGGGCTAACCGCACGAGAAAATTGGATGTCTCTAACTCTGTCCCCGAGTTAGATCCTTTCTCACACGAACCAGAATTTATTCCACTAAAGGTCCTGATTGAACTCCCGGCCCTAACTCAAATTATGTCTTGAGTTTTCAATTATCAAATGCACTAAATTCTCCCCACGTTTACGATATGGATTCCCGATAATTAAATTAGGTTACTAACAACCCAATTTAATTATCCTCTTCTCCTCGCAACCGCTCCGCTTAACCTTTTGATATGCCGGATCCAAAGATCCACTGTACAAATTTAGCATAATCAAACCTACAAGCAAAGCACACGACGTGGAACTCCTCAACCTAAGTCGGACGTGGTTTTCGTAAGCTGATTATCGATCTTTGGACAAACAACGCCAGCACCCAACTCATCGGTATTGTCGATCTCATGGAGAAAATCTCAACCATTGAATACTCAAAGTACTGTACACTATTTGAACACAATCATTCAATCACTTCGGGATTAAGAGTTCGTGCAATACATGATAATATGAGATGTGGATCATTTCATATAGTCAGTATAGAATTGATCATCCCGTTGATCCCGCTCAATACACTCCAAGTGTACTAACATATCGAGCTCGAACATCGAATTCCCAAAACCTAAATTCGACCCGTTCGACCTAGCCAAAACCAGGTACTATAACGATGTGCTACAATCATACCAATGGAATATCTGGGTCCATTGCGATTGCGAGCCTACCTGCATAATCTGTCTAAACCTATGACTCGATCTTCCGTGCAGCATGTACCGAGTCAAATACTGGACAGAATATACGGATTATGCATTCATTCATCACAAATATAAATATGAAACCACGAATGTAAAAATATCTCAAATGTTTCTCATTAATATGCCAGGGATGAAGAATAAAAAAGTTAAAAAGCAAGGCTTTTCAGTATACATTCCTAACAATCTCCCACTATATACACAAAGCCATTCAGGAATACACCTGACACCAAACCCTTCTACATGGTTATCAAAGACTTTCTGAGACAATGCCTTAGTAAAAAGATCCGCTATGTTATTCACAGATGCTATCTTGGAAACTACCACATCTCTAAGCTGCACGATCACCCAGATGAGATGATACTTCCTCTCAATGTGCTTTCCCCTTTTGTGGACTCTTAGTTTCTTCGAGTTAGCATTTGCACCATTGTTATCACAATAAAGTACAATAGGCGATTGTACTGAGGGTACCACATCCAAATCCATAAGAAAGTTCCTGAGCCAAACTACTTCCTTAGCTGCATCCTGAGCTGCAACATATTCAGCTTTCATGGTAGAGTCAGCAATACAAGACTACTTCATGCTCATCCAACTGATGGCTCCACCTCCCAGGGTAAATACATAGCTAGAGGTGGACCTTCTAGAATCTCTATATGTCTAGAAATCTGAGTCTGTATACCCAAGAGGAATAAGACTATCAGCCTAGTACACCAACATATACTCCCTAGTCCTTCTCAGGTACTTGAGCATATTGTTAATCGCAGTCCAATGCTCTTCCCCTGGATTAGACATCTGGTCTTCTTACCATGCCAACGACATAACAGACATCTGGTCTAGCGTAGAGCATGACATACAAGAGACTTCCTACTGCCAAAGCATAAAGAATACCTCTCATCCTTTCTATCTCCTGAGGTATCTTAGGACACTAATGCCTAGATAGAGAAATTTCATATATGAGAGGAATAAATCATTTCTTGGAATTTTTCATGCCAAAACGAGTAATAATCGAGTCAATATAATGGGCATGGGAAACCCCAACATCCTACGTGATCGATCTCGAGTGAGCTTGATCCCAAGAATTTGGCCCGCTTCTCCCAAGTCCTTCATGTCAAATTGACTTGATAACCATACCTTTACT
>JAOTRH010227955.1:0-10273 GCA_034768845.1 Heliamphora exappendiculata
TAATCTTTTCCAAAATATCTCCAAGCCTGATATTTATAGAAAAACTCCAAAATTTGCCAAAATCCTCAGTTCAGTCGACTTGACCCCCACTCCAGTCGACTGAACAGCCTACTGGAAACATGAAAATTACCTAGCGCCACGGTCCAGTCGACTGAACACCCTAGTTCAATCGACCGAACTAGAAAAACTTAGTTCAGTCGACTGGGCCAACCCCTCCAGTCGATCGAACCTCAGGGTAGTGTGTTTTTCTGCATAAAAACTAATTGTCCAGCTTTAAACCAAATCAAACAAGCCTCAACGGAACCCGAACACGTGCCAAGGGTGTACTTAAAACATTATGGAGGTTCCGAGATAACTCGAACACTTAATCATTCCAAAATGAATCGGGTCGAGGTTTCACAACTCTCCCCCCCTTAAAGAAATTTTGTCCCTGAAATTCAACACTGAACGCAAACCAAACACCAACCCATCAACCATCAACCATCAACCATCAACAATCTCTGATGTAATCCCAGCGATACCACACAACAACATAAATGCCCCAACCGCTGAAATCCCAAGCCTGTCGTCACAAAACTAATACCTAGAATACGTGAGTCGTCATGCAAGGTAAACACGGCGTGAAGAATCAATCTCCATACAGATTGATCCCACAACAAGCTCCACGGACACCACCATAATCTAGGAGACAGCTATGAAATTGAGGATCAAGATCTAGCTCATGCTGCCAAACCTCGAAACACAACTCTCTCCGAACTCAAACCACTCTAGCAAAAAACGCAAAGCAGGAGACCAATTCACTATGGAACCTGGTCCTAAACACTCACTATTCCAGAACATAGAGACCACCACTTCGTTCCCACTTCCACAAACTGGCTCAATCACATCTCACCATGCTGCCTAAGGACCATCTCCACAAATCCAAACACATGACGTCAAGCCCTGACATCAGTCACACGAAGTCGCACACATTACACACAAACCTTACTCAAGTCTTGACGATAACCAGATGACCACCGACTTTGATACCACATCATCACTCTACCGATGTCAATATCTCCATTACTGAAGCTGTCATGGCACCGATCCACGAGCAACAACACAACACCCAATTTCAGAGAGAAGCTCACCAGAGGGAAGTTCACTTAACTCACCTGGAACACCAAAGAACAAATCTCAGTAAACTCTCAAACCCTCAAACCTTCATCCTCTACTCAGACTTCCATCACAAACCACCATTCTCACCCCGGAGAAACATCAGGTGGCACACCAATGTCTGGGATAAGGTTTCACACAACCAGAAACCGATCTAGCATCACAGCCACGAAGTCACCTAACTCCAGTGAGTCACTCGACCAAACACGTCACGTAAACAGAACATCTCACAGGTATCCAATAACCTATATCAACTAAATCGTAACTCCTGTGCAACAGCACGTCACTACACAACTCAATGTATCGCCATCAGATCACTAATACCAAGGCTATTGATCAACCTCAAATCAAACACGATTTTCGTCGTCTAACAAATCAAACATGATTCCCGTTATCCGGCCAAGCGAACAGGTCGACTGACATATAGCATTAACTCCAACACAGAACACATACATCAATTTCTTAAATCCACAATAGCAAACTTTCAAACCCGAGACACCAACCAAGACTTGCATCTTACACTTAGCAATTTTCTCACATCCAGAACTCATCACAGCTCCTCAATTCCCAACCAAACAATCGCGTCTGTCTGAACATGCTGTGCCAACTATGGCTTTTTAAATGTCATATCCTTCCTAGTCCATACTTTATCACACTCTCGGGACCACCATCTACACAAACAACAGTTATGCCGAAGCACAACACTCACCACAGTCAGCAACCACTCCTCGACTCTAAGAACTCGCAGTTCCAAATCCTCAAGCAGAACCCAAATCGGACTCACAAAAGTATACCAAAAACCATCTATACGCCTATCATAACCGCACTGCTCTGACAAAATTCCCGCTCTGCAATGAGCTAGAAGCACAACCATACGGACACAATGGTCAACGATTCTCAATTGATCACTGCAAAGAACTCTACGTCTCAACACCAACTCCCTTATCAACAAGGACAAGCGCACACATTCCTGGTCTACTGACTCGACCTCATAAGGAGCACAATCCAGGCAGTTCAACCACCATCCAAAACGAGCCACACCGACTAGATTACCATGACCTATCATATTTAGCACACTCATACGTACTCCTTAATGGTCTTCCAGCACGGGATAATACCAACCCCGTCATGCGATTCTTTACGGTCCCCAACCGCGGGAGCAATCAGATCCTAGGTCACACATAGAGACGTTCAGATGCAGAGCGTCTCGTACCACGCATCGAAGTCACAAAGAATTTGTCTTATAATCACCCATTCACGGTGACACAAGTCCCTGAGTCACAACTCCAAGGGTCATATATGGGTATAGATCCATTGAGATTCCACAGTCTCAGAACACAACCAAATCTAAACCAATCAAGAACCTGGCATCTCCATCCAACCGAGATGAAATAACTCACACCAGACAATCGTCTACAAGAAAACTCTCTTTCTCTTTCCATCCAAAGGAAAGAAAAAAGGCCAGCAAGAAACCATGACCCAACCTCAGCGTACAAGGAGTACTCCTCAACACTTGGTCTCTAAAGAACTCTGTAAGTCCTACCTCAAGGCCACATCAACCACAGTCACACAGATGTTGTCAATTTCAATCACGATACTCAGACCATCCGCTACACCAAGCTCACTAAGCTCATCTGGTACAACACATCCCATTGCGCCCTAAACCTCACCTCATGAGGTTGCGCTACACAACCAAACTTCTACTAGGCAAACCACAATCGCATTGCCGTCTCGAGCTCACTGTCCAAGGCACAACATCAAAAAAAGAGAATCCAAGTCTGAGACCTTTCATCCAGAGTTACTAATAACTCCCACAACCATGCAGACACCTTTTTCACTTTTGCTCTCAAAGCACACATCGATCACAGGCATCGTACCCTACGATTTCTCACATATCACTCCAGGCCAGCCAAACCACAGGGTCCATTGATGAACCTCATCACTCCACACTTCGTTCCTATGGGCGAACAACATACTCATCTCTGAACCTAAGGTGGAACACAAATAACCTCCATACATATCATACCCCAGATACGTCATCTCAGCACTAAACCAGCCACGTGAACCTCGCACGGTTCCCAAACGCGATCTCCCAATCACTAGGATATCGACCAAACCACTGACCTGCATTCCCGTGGGAATCTCACAGAACCGGTACTCGTCGCAGGAGTCCTTACACATTCCTATAGAGCCATAACCCATGCTCTTCGCAGCATAACTACAATTCATACTCATTTCCATATCCTTGAGCTCACTCACTCGGAACTCAATTTTCAAACCTCAAAAGGTACACAACATCTAAGGTCATCAGACTACTCAGACTACCAATAACATCCTGTTGACCACCATCGATATCCTGACTACCAGGAATTATCTCCAGAACCACACGTTCTGCTATCTTAACATACGCTCGTCCAAGGATCTCTACGCTCCTATCCACTATGTTCCCGTCTATACCCTGTTCCGAGTACACAACTCAAGACATAGTATGGCTCACGACGTATCTAATCCATCACACGGCCAAAACTACGTACGTCAAAACCCCAAAAGGTATTACCACGCTCCTTAGATCTTCCGCAAATCTAGTTATAACGACTGATTCTCGGGGTCTCCGATACCTCATCACCTGAATACAACTGTAACTCTCGAGAGGAGTCAGCTACCCAAGTCAAAGCCATCAACCATACTTCGACTATACCTAAACAAAACTCTACTCAAACAATCAACGGTTTACCAACCAAGGCCAACCTCACACAGCTAAATACAACTCACTGATGAGTTCCACAACATACCCCGCGACCGACGATCAACCCATAACCCCATCTCTACAACAATTACTACAACCACTGCAACTGAGTCGTACATCCAAGACCTAAACCACGGTCTCGTCGTCTCTAAGGGTGTACAAGTCATATATGAAGAAAGCAGGAAACACGACAACCCAAGGTCGATCTATCATGTTATTTCTACCACATACCACATAATCATGCTAACACGTAGCCACAACGATCATACGGACACAACACCGATACTGAGGAGAACCAGCAAGAACGACGCGTCACTTTGGATAACCTACTTAGATTCCCTGCTAAAAATCACGTCCATGAAACGCGGTTCTAACTTGGCTCCCAAGTCTGTTAGTCCAAATGCCCGGAGGCAAGACTAATCAATCCTAAGGTCCAACCTCCATGCTCACATATACAAGATATCAACATGCTCATATTCCAAACACAGGAAACCAAGCACACACATATCCTCACAAGGTAACACACCCTTTTACCACATCTCATAAGTATTCGAACCCAGAGCTCTGATACCAAGTTGTCACGCCTCAAATATCTGGGTCACGCGAAAGCGCACCAAAACACCCATTTCAGAAAATAGATTTCACAATTGATAATTTAAAATGTACAACATTTGGATAAAAGTACCCACAGTTCAACTCTCATAAACTGAAAACATGCATCCCATACATGAATAAACATATCGCCAAAAGGCGTACAAAACCAGCCTTAACAGGCGTTACATGTGAAAGTACATGTACAAAAATAGAAAAAACTATAGCAAGTCTTCCATCACCTCTGCAACTAGATCAACTCCTCATGCTCACATGAAAAGATTTTACAGCAAAATCCCACTCCGTGAGCCAAAGCCCAATAGAAAATAGACAATAAAACTATAAAGTAGGCTATGCAATTACACACATGGGCTCAACCACGGGAGCCAAAAAGGTTTTCTTTTGAAAATCATAAGTTTTTCGTCAGACTAACACGAGTCTCAAAAAGGTTTTATCTCATAAAACCTCACATTTTTCATCCTTCAAACAATGCATTTCATCCTAACAGATATCATGCCACAGTTGAGGGAAAACTGTAAATAAAACAGTAAGCTCCACTCAGGCAACTCAACCGAGGAGAAAGATATAAATGCAGTCCTATGTACCGACTCTGCCACATCGATAAAGGTAACAACTATAAACTCTCGTCCATTACCCTCGACCTGTAGGTTTAGTAATGACAAGTTCTATATGGAGTTACAACAATAACGCCATTAACGGAGGCAACCGACTTAGTTTACGGGTCACACCCGAGGGCACTAAGCACCTACACAACAACTTAGTTTACGGGACCACAGCTCGAGGGCACTAAGCACCCACCAACCTCATTTAAGGGGATTAACTCGAAGGCACGTAAGGATCTACTCTGCGCACATTTTCGAACTTACACCGATGAGCAATGGAAGCCCAACTCAACACACACACTGTCACGGTACATCTATGGAGAATATTTTAAAAATCCACCGTAGCTCAACTACGAAAAGCCATAAAATGATTTGTACAACACATGTATAAAAAGAGATCCAATCCATCAAAATGGAGATCTAAAACCATTTCCAACAAAACTTTTAAAAGGTGAGACTCAGCCCCGCGGGTTAGCTCCAAACCTCCAAAATCACATTTTTCACCGTTTTCACAAAATACGTCATTTTCAAACCTCTTTTGAAACCACGGATACCACGTACCCGAGACATGCATACAACCGAAAAAATGCATAAAAATTCACTTTTACCCAAAAATCACGATTTAAAACATGTAAACAACGTTTCATGCATTTCTACCCAGTGAAAGCAAGTATAACTGCATATAGCAGCCTCATAACAGTAGTAGGTCTAGAATCCTACCTCGGCGAGTCAAAACTCGAAACCTCAAAAACTGAACCTCGACGAAACAAAAATATGTTCGGATATATACGAAGCCCCCGACACCAGCATCGAGGATCCACAGTCAGATTGCTGAAAACTGAGCCTCGGGCCCTCAAAAATTTTGAGAAAAGGCAGAGAGAACTAAAACTTAGCTTAGAAGTAATCTTTTCCAAAATATCTCCAAGCCTGATATTTATAGAAAAACTCCAAAATTCGCCAAAATCCTTAGTTCAGTCGACTAGACCCCCACTCCAGTCGACTGAACAGCCTATTGGAAACATGAAAATTACCTAGTGCCACGGTCCAATCAACCGAACACCCTAGTTCAGTCGACCGAACTAGAAAAACTTGGTTCAGTCGACTGGGCCAACCCCTCCAGTCGATCGAACCTCAGGACAGTGTGTTTTTCTGCGTAAAAACTAATTTTCCAGCTTTAAACCAAATCAAACAAGCCTCAACGGAACCCAAACACGTGCCAAGGGTGTACTTAAAACATTTTGAAGGTTCCGAGATAACTCAAACACTTAATCATTCCAAAATGAATCGGGTCGGGGTCTCACATAAGACTTAATAGCTTGATCAAATCAAGTGTTCTAACACCCCGATGCCTTCTTAAGTCCATAAATGGATCTCTTAAGCTTACACAACATGTGTTCCTGGCCCTTTGCAATGAATTTGTCTGGTTGTATCATATAGAGACATTCGTCAAGACTTTCATTAAGAAAAGTTGTCTTGACGTTCATTTGTCAGATTTTGTAATCAAAATAAGCGGCAATAGATAAGAGAATTCGGATAGACTTAAGAATGGCTACCGGTGAAAAGCTTTCCTCATAATCGATCCCTTCTTTTTGAGTGAATCCTTTAGCAACAAGCCTAGCTTTGAAGGTTTTAATCTTCCCGTCTTTTCCTCTCTTGCTCTTATAGATCCACTTGCATCCAATGGATTTTATTCCTTCGGGTGGTTCTACAAGTTTCCAGACCTGATTAGAATACATAGATTCTATCTCTGAATTCATAGCCCTTTCCTAAAGATGTGCATCTTTATCTTGAAGTGCTTCATTGTAGTTACAGGGCTCGGTATCTAGTTCTACCGAGATCCTGTCAAAAGACTCTTCCAAGAACATATACCGATCAAGTTGATGAACAATCCTCCCACTACAACGAGGCACTACTTGTGTGTGTGTACTAGCAGTAACACGCTGTGCAACATCATAACCCTGTGTATCAGCACCATGTTCTTGATTTGCACCTGTCCCAATAATCCTCCCACTACGATGAGGTAATGGGATATCAGTGACTTATTTTTCCATTCTACTGGTATTTTTTCTCAGTTATTTTAGAACAATATTCCTTTTGGGTCTGTGATCCATAGTATAATCTTCTTCCAAGAATCGGACATTGGTGCTAATAATGACCTTCTGATCTTTAAGATTATAAAATAGACCACCCTTCATTACCTTGGGATACCTTACAAAGAAATAGATTTTTGTCCTCGATTCTAACTTACCCGCGTTTCCATTCAACACATGTGCTGGATACCCCCAAATTCGAATGTATTTTAAACTTGGCTTACGCCTGGTCCATAATTCTGTGGAAGTAGAAGGTACTGACTTAGAAGGTACCAAGTTCAGAATGTAAGCTACTATCTCTAAAACGAGTCTCAAAACAAATCTGGTAAACCTGAATAATTCATCATTGACCTTACCATATCCATAAGGGTCATATTCCTTCTTTCTATTACACCATTCTGTTACAGAGTGCCAGGTGCAATCAACTGGGATGTAATCCCAACTGATGATAAGTAGTCTTTAAACTCTCCAAAGAGGTATTCGTCACCACGTTCGGATCGTAGTAATTTGATATATTTACCCAGACGTTTCTCCACCGTTGCCTTGAATTCTTTGAATTTCTCAAAGTATTCAGACTTACAATACATCACGTAAATGTATCCATACCTTGAGTAGTCATCAATGAAACTGATGAAATACTCAAAGCCACCTCTAGCCCGGATTGTCATAAGACCACACACATCAGAATGAACTAGCTCCAACAGTTCTTTAGCTCTGTAGCTTTTGGCTAAAAGGGCCTCTTGGTCATTTTACCTTCTAAGCAAGATTCATAAACTGGAAGTGCCTTCATTTTTAATGAACTCAAAAGTCCATCTGCTACCAGTCTATTTAGCTTTTTTAGATTAATATGACCCAAGCGTAAGTGCCAAAGAAACGTTTGGTTCACTAAAGAAGAAAAATTTCTCTTATATGGTAAATTAGATGTGTTATTCATTTCAGTCAGTTGCAGTGTATGAGAGATTATAGTAATAATATAAAGATTATCCACTAATGTACAAGAACAGATAACCCGTTGATTATCCATAATTACCACATAGTTATTAAAATAAACTAAATATTCGACTTTAGCCAATCCAAAAACAAAAATTAAGTTCCTTCTAATGGCAGGTACATAAAGATAATCTTTCAATATTAAAATTCGATCTCTACCAAAACTGAGAGTTACATCTCCTACTGCAACTGCTGTTACCTTTGTATTATTATTCATATGTAGGTAAATTTCTCCATCACAAAGTTGTTGAATTTTTTAAAATTCCTATAATGAATTGTAGACGTGATTAGTAGCTCCCGTATCTATACAACAGGTACTGGTACATAAAACCGCTAAACATGTTTCTACAACTAGTGAACAAAAATTATCCTGTTTGTTCTGCCTTCTGAGAAATACTGGTGTGGCACCGAGATTTTTGAGATTTTTGAAAAATGATCAAAAATAAGAAAATTCAAAGATGTTTAGAAAATATTTTAAGACCTTAAAAACTAAAATTTGAAAATCTCTTTTTTATTGAAAATAGAGTTGTAACTTAGTTTTTAAGAAAAACTAAGAAAAATAAAAATGGCTACTGATCTTTAAAACGTTTAACCAGAGAAAAAAGGATTCGAGGGCTAAGGAACAAATTGGGAAATGTGGTAGGCGCCCCGTTCGTCCAACCGTATGGTTGGCCTCTACTAATCATCATTGGTTCTTTAATAGAATTTTTCAAATGCATGCAAATAAAAAAAATTGGGATAAATAGATAATATCCAAAATTAAATAATAAAAATACATAACATATGTATATACAACGCCAAATAAAACAAGTATCAAAAGAAAAATCATAAGTTCTACGCCATGCAATTTCTAACAGAATGATGCAATATAAAAAATAACCTAAACTATCATGATTTAAATACAAGAACAAAAGCATGCTAGAAATTACTAAAATCGCTTAAATATAGATTGCTACAAAACAAGATAAACTATCCTAAATAAAATTTTAAAGAAGAAACTAAAATATACACATTTCCAAAACAAGTTAAGTTAGCATTAACATGATGAAAATGTACTAAATAAAATATACATAAAAATTCTATTTTTAAAAGAAAGTGAAATAACAAAGAAAACAAAAATAATGTTATGACAAAAGAGAGTTTGAGAATTTAGAGAAAAAGAAAGTAGAGAAAAAATTTGTAAAAAAAAATGACGCTAAATGAAAAAATTAGAAAATGTTTAAATTACTAAAAACAAAACCTAACTATTCATATTTTAAATTTTAAAAGAGAGAAAAAAGAAATGAAATGAAAATAAAATAAAAGATGAAAGAAAATGAAAAGAAAAGAGAATAAAAGAGAAAGAAGTTTCATTTTCAAAAAATATAGCTTAAGAACATTTTTATGATTTTTGGGTTTAACAAAGTAAAAGAGTAAAAATAATAAAAAGGAAAAAAGAAAAAGTACTATAAAAAATAAAGTTATAGAAAAAGAAAAAGAAAATAAAACTTCATAAGAAAAGTAAAGCTAATAAAATAAAATGCTACATTACAAAGCTAATAAAAAGAAAGTAAAGTGTTAGAAAAGAACATTACACTAATATTAAAAGAGAAGAATATAAGTGCTAGAACACTAAATTAATGCTAAGAAAATAAAATGACATTAATATTATAATAAAAAAAAGAAAAATAAATTGTACATTGAAAAGAAAAAATCTACATTATAAAAGAAAAAGGACATTACAAGGAAATTAAACTAAATTAAAAGGAAAAAGTAAAAAAAAGAAATATACTAGTAAATAAAATTAAACTAATACTAGAAGAACATACAAAAAGTTAATTAC
This sequence comes from Heliamphora exappendiculata, assembly GCA_034768845.1. NCBI lineage: Eukaryota > Viridiplantae > Streptophyta > Magnoliopsida > Ericales > Sarraceniaceae > Heliamphora > Heliamphora exappendiculata. The sequence continues at coordinate 10,018 of JAOTRH010227955.1, forward strand.
AACCTTTTAACTTAAATGCGAATATAGTATTGATAACTACATCCACATATATGTAAGTGCATTTATTAAAAATTAACAATATTAATAAGTTGTAATTGCGAAAATATGTTAGCATTAAATTAATGAAAAATAACAATATTCTTAGTGTGAAAGTATAAACTAAGAAATTAATTAAGATAACTAAATTACATGAGGCAATGTAAATGATAAACAAGATTAATTATGTAAATGAAAGGAATATGCGAAATAAGATTGA
>JAOTRH010227966.1:0-10273 GCA_034768845.1 Heliamphora exappendiculata
TTTTCTTCCAGAGGGAGAAGACCCTTATATAGCCTTTTCAAGAAGGAGAGGGGTTACAGAGAATTTAATTGCCACCAGGAATTCAATTGCCACTTATGGCTATTGAATTCCAGGCGGACCCTCAGAGCTCTGGCTCTGTCTCTTCCTCTTCTCTGTCTCTTCCTTTTCCTCTTCTGTAACATGCTTTTTCATTATGGAGGGTTTATCTCTGGAAATCAATAGCCACTCATGGCTGTTGGTTTCTAGGCTTCAATTGCAATTGAATTGCCAATTCAATTGTAATTGATCCAGCTATTGAAATCTAGATTTCAATGGCCAATGAAATTCACAGATTCCAACAACGAGTTGATTACTTAAAATTTGAAGTTCAAAAATTAAAAGAAGCTATTGAAAAATAGTTTTTTAAATTTATTTTTGGTTAAATAGAGGGATCGTAGAAAATTAAAGTTTAGCCAAATAAAATGATACAATTTTTGAGATAAAAGAACTAAACTAGCTAGCGTGTTTTTCGTGCCCGTGAATGCTTAGTGGAGGAAACAGTTCGATGCATACCACCGAAAGACTCCCTCTAATGTAAGTCTAGAAATTATTCATTTCTAGAGAAGGAAATTGTGGAGTGCCCATATGTTTTTATTAATTTTATTAATGTAATTAAATTAATAAAAATAATTTTTAAAAATAAATATGGTAGTTGGTATGAGGCTAGCATGTGTGAAAATTTAGAAAAAAATTAAATTAAAATTAATTCTGTAATGTCAAAAGAAAATTAAAATAATATAACTTAAATTTTAATTAAAGTTAAATAAAAGAATTAATAAAATTTGAGTTTATATGTTTTTTATATATATACCTACAAAGAAATTTAAGTGGTGGGACCCACTTAGTAACCAAAAAAAATAAAAATAAATAATAATAATAATAATAATGAAAAGCAAAGAAACCCCATCCCGTTGGGGGTCATCTTCTCCTTCCTGCCTTAGATTTTTGGTTTTTTTTCTTCCATTGATAAGAACTCAAGGTTCATGCTTTAACTTCTCTCTAAAAATTAAACCCCTTCCTCTCAAAATTGAGCGGCGCCGTCCGGAATCTTAACTTTACACGACGAGGGATTCGTAACTATCCAACAAAAATAGCATTTTGAGAAAGTTCAAAAATTGGAGGCGGTAAGTTTGGAGCTAGGGCTTGCGGATTTTGATGATTTTAGCTTCTAAGAAGTAGGATTTTGACTATATGATGATATTTTGTTTAGATATGAGTTGAATTTAAAGCTAAACCTTTAAAACCCTAACTTTTGAGAGTTTTGGTTAAAATCCTAGCTTAACTTATGGCGTAATTATCGATTTCATGATAATCAGTTGTAAGAATGAAATTAGAATCCCTAATGGGTTGTTTGAATATTGTAATTTGTTAATATATGGAATATATATGGAGTTGGTGGTTTAATTTAGAAGATCAGAAACTTTTTATGCATAAATCTTAGTTTGGGTGATGGTTTTATGAAAATCGGGTTGAATGATGAAATTTAAACACATAACAAGTAACTAAAGTTGTGTAACTAGAAAAACTTTAATGGAGCACGTGAGCTATGTAACTTGCAAATTGGTGAATTGGAGATTAAATTTATAATTTAAGTTTATAATATGAAGGTTTTGTATAAAAATCTTAATTGTGTTGTGGTAATGTATGATTGGCATGAAAGTTAAGGTAATGAATGGGTTTAAACCTTTTATTGTGTTATATGACACTTAGATTGAATTTGTAAATCAATTTGAAAATTTAAGAAATATTTGATGTAAAACTTAGTTTAGGTTGTTATGAAATATTAATTGGGTAAAATGGAGTTCTTGAAAGAATTTGAATCATATTAGAATTGTGCTTAATATACCAAGATTATTGAATTGTGGAGGTGGGATTAGTTCAAGGGTTTAATAGTGAGATATGAGTTTTACTTAAAGTTTGGGTTGGTTGTACAAAATAACTATATCTAAGCCCTAAGCCCAATGATGATGAAATAAGGTATGTTGTGTATTGGATTGATGATTAATCAAATGAAATTGAGTTGTGAATTAAAGAGCTAAATTTATCACATAATTTAAAATTTTAATTGAGTTCATGAAAATCGATAGAATTAATGGGTTTGGTTTGTGATGAAGCAAATTTATGATAATGTCGAGTTATTTATGTGAATTGAACATTATTGGATAAATAAATCGTGAAAATTGGGCATTGATGAATTTATTTGAATTATTTGGCTAAGTTATGTGATGTGGGAAATGATTTAATTACAGTACCAAGATAACGTGTGGAGATTAATTTTGGTTTGATTAATCTCGCAGTGAAAGTTTGAAAACTTATACAAAATTAAGTGCCCTACTCATCGTGTTAATCCCGTAAAAATGTGCACACAAATTGGTTTCACGTGGGAATCGTAAAGGAGTGCGGTTGCTGGGACAAATTATAAAATTTGTGGTTACATATTGAGTCTTTAGTGGCTCGGTCGAGTGTAATTGTACGAGAATTTATAATTGCTGCCCGAAGTTGGTACCTATTTGAATTCATTGACTTAAATTGTTGAGATATTGTGATAAGAAAAATAAATTATTGGGATATTATGAGAAATGTGGACTATTGAGATCTTTACAAAAATTGTGAGTTGTGAAAATTGAAGAAAAATTGAAATATGTGATTAAATATTGAATCTAAGGTTGTGTGAATTGAATATATGTATTCCAATTAAATTATATGTTGTATCTATCAGTTTTGCTTTAGTGAGAAGAACCAAGATTATGATTGGTCTTGTATTTGATTTGATGAGAAATTAAATTATTAAATTAAACTTTATGACCGTTGATTAAAGTTATGGGTTTGCATAATTAAATGGAGTGTGTGGTATGTGAATTATTGAATTCATAAGCTTGAAGCTAGTAGTTGGGGAGTCTAACTTATGAGGTTAATTGGGGCTTTGGCCTGATTGAACTTTATTTTGAGTTTATGAGATTTGGGCGATTAGTGCACACTTAATTTAAATGATGTATGATAATCAGCGTTGCTATTTTTGAAAATAAAGATAAATTAAAAACAACTGAATGAGTGTGGAAATAGAGATAATGTAAATTTGGTATTGTTATGTGTTGGGTTTGTCTAGAGGATCTGAGATTGCGGTGGAACTTGTGTTGAATTAATGAAAATGAGATAATAAATTAATGAATTGATGTTGGAACCGACTGTTGATAGAATTGCGTAATTGGGTTAGTACTTATCTCTTAGTGAAGGATCGTAAAAGGGTTAGTACTTATCTCTTAGTGAAGGATCGTAAAAGAGTGCAACGTGTCTGGAAATCATGAATTATTTGGTTTGCAAATATTGGTTAAATAGTTGGGAATAATGGAAGGTATAAGAGTTCTTAAAATTGTGGTAACATTGGGCAATTTTGTAAATATGAATACCTTAAATTGATTAAAAGTGGCTAAAGAATCCATAAAATAGAAGTGATTAGAAATATGATTTAATTTTATAGATGAAAACCCGATTATGTGAATGAAAATGTGTTTAAAAGAGGAATTTATATGAATAAAAATATGTTTAGAAATGGACTTAGTCTTTCGATAAAACTACATGTCACACTTTACATAACAATCTTCACATATCATGTATTAAATCATCTTTAGTTATTATTCTACGAGCTTTAACTTATGTGTTTACCTTAATATTTTTTAGCTTCGGGAGTACATGCTGCGACTTGAAGATTTTATGTTGCATTTACTATTATTTTAATGGAATATGAAAATTGTATAGAATTTATTGTAAGTTGTTATTGGATGTTAAGATCCAGGCTGAATCTGTGAATATTATATTATTTGCGTGTTTATAGGTTATTTTATTAGATGGAATTATCCGAAAAACAAAAAAAATTCTGCTAAAATTTTTAAAAATTTATACGTAAAATATTTAGAAAGTTTGGAGCATAACATCATTTAAAATAACTCAAATTGAAAAGGTTTTTTTTTCTTTTTTCTTTAAAGGAGGTTTTGACCATAAATTGAATTTTATAAAAAAAGGTTCTCCATCATTCGTTTTATAAAGTTGGGTTGTCACGTGGGGGTATGGAGTCAAATTCCGATGATATTATGTTAGAGCTTGGTAACCTACATGGAGCTTCGATTGAAAACGCATCTGGTCAACGTTGTTTCTGAGGGGAGATCTATGGAAGTCCGTCAGGGGGGTAATATCTCTCTGGAATGCGACTCGGTATTTGTTGAGTGCTATGGGTTTGAAATACATGTGTTGAGTGTTGATTGCTTCTATGTTTGGTGGAACTAGTTTAAATGCTATGGTGATTATATGAGTTAATATTGGCATTAGTTGGTTGTCTATTGTGTTTTTGTACTACCGTGGTTTGGTTTGATGCGGTTGAGGTATAAGTAAATATTTAGTCTTTTGTTGAGAATATTATTTAAAGCATAATGTCACTTTGAGGTGGGTTGAATTACTAATATTTTATGGTTATATGTGGTGAGGTGTTTAAAATTCCTTGGTAAGTGGCAATTATGATTGGGTTATATGATAATGGTTACATCCTTATGAAAAGATTCTTGTGTGGTATGGCTATGAGCATGTTAAGATTTACGTACGTCTTGAGCCATACTATGTTTTGAGCCGTATACTTGTATTAGTTTTAGGCAAACTAAGAGGTGGAGTGAATTGAGTCTTAAAAATAAATAATAATTTTAAATTTTTTTTAAAAATCTTTTAATATTACAATCAATTATAGCAATTTAATCAAAGATAAGAACAATGAAAGTATTAAAGAAGTTAGAGATAGAGAGATTAAATCAGACACCAATGATTTATAATGGTTCAGCTTCTTCCAAACCTACGTCCACTGCTCAAGTTCTTCATTGAGTATTTTTACTATACAGAATACGTCACGAGCGTATTCCAAACTTTTACAACCTTCAAAACTTTGCTTGGATAAACTGAATGTTTACGGGCACATTCACAAGCCTAAAACAGTTTCAAGAAGATCCTATGAAAACAAGCTTATGTTTTCTTCCAATCTCTTTTGAACTCTTCTTTGATGAGATTTACTAACTCACTCAAAAGATAAACGGTGACTCATCATTGATTACAATAAATGAAGAGTATTAATGAGAAGCACTCACTCTTTTTACGAAAATGATTTACAATAAATGAGAAAGTAAAGAGAGATGAGGAACAAGAGCAGGAGATTTAGCAATAAATGAGATTGAGATTTTTGAGTTTGATTCAAACAATAGAATAGTAAATGTATGTCTCCAATTATTTGTAAATGCTGAGAAGTTACTCCTTATATAAGCTATTATCCATTCATGACCGTTAGAGGTAGGTGGGAGCAATAAATGACAAAAATTTAGCAGTTGGGATATGTCGCGAGTTTGAATTTTCGTCGCAGGTGTCAATACAAATGCTTTTGTTGTCGATACAAAATGTCTAGGGCAGGAACCCTTAAGTGGTTGGGTCGACACAAATTTTTTGAGGAGTCGACACAATTTTTGCACGCTACCTTACTAACATCATGGTGTCGACACATTTAGATCTAGTGTCAACTCGTTTGAAACTTCAGCATCTGGAGGAGGCATTTTGTGTCGACTCAACTTGTCTTTGGTGTCGACACTAATTTCTGTAGGAAGCCTCGATTCTTTCGTGTCGACTCATCTTCAGTTGGTATCGACTCAAATGTACTTCGAAATTAAGGAGGAGGCACTTTGTGTCGACTCATGTCTTTTTTGGTATTGACACTAAATGTTGCAGAAAGTTTCGGTATATTTGTGTCGATTCTTGAGATCTCTGGTGTCGACACCACAAATTCTTCAGGTAGCCTCGAAACTTTTGTGTCGACTCATCTTCAATTGGTGTCGACATCTCAAAATCTGCAGGTGGTCTCTGTTATTTTGTGTTGACATAATTTTCATTTGTGTCGATTCAAAATTTCGAATACCAAAAGTGTGAGACACTTTTGTGTCGACACAAATATAATTTGTGTCGACTCATTTTGAGTCATGAGAGCAACAGCTCTTTTGTGTTGACAAAAAACCTGTTTGTGTCGACACTAATATTTAATGCATAAAAAATAACTTTATGAATCTGTTAAGGTGTCAAATCATTTATTCAAAATGTGTTAACACTTTTATTTTGAAAAATAAAATATTATCTATTTAAATCCTTCTATTCTTGAAAAATAAATTATGAAAACCATCAAAATCAAAATAAATTGTCATTGGGTTAACAATCTCCCATTTTTTGATGACTACAACCATATTAATATTTTTTTTAAAATATTTAAAAATAATTTTTAACAAGAGTTCTCCCCTTATCGATATGTTTTAAACAACATATGCAATTAGAAAAGCTAGGTAAACAACATAGTGATAGTATACATTTTTGCAATCAAATGATCAAGAAATATTCTGAGTTTATTAATATATGTGCAATGTGATTTATATAAAACTCATATTTAAATATTCATAGCCAAAACATTTATCAATCATCCATGTGCATATGAACAAGATGTAAATAGTCATTCATCCAAGATATATATTTCAGTTGAATTTAAACTAACATCTATTAAAACCATTTAAAAAATGTATGTTAATCATCCTGACCACTCAAGCATTCATCCAAACAAATTACCAAAGGAAATGTATATGTACTTCTTCATCTTAAAAAAAAAACTTAACGAAATGTTTGAACTTCTCTTTCTTCTCCCTTTTACTCTCTCTTCTTCAATCAAATACCTTTTCTTCTCTCTTTTCTCATTTTGTAATCTTCAAAAAAAAAAAAAACGGGGCTATTGATTGTCCATGAATCGCTTGAATTCCCTTTTTGCCTTGGCTTTTTTCTTACTAGTAGAGGCCCGTTCTTTTGATGCTCGCGCTCATTCGTCCTTAACTTCGGCTGCGGCCATGGCTTTATAGCGGGCTGCCAATGCCAAGTCTGCTTCACGTTTGAGTCGCGCAGCCTTTTCTTTTCTTTTTTTCCTTAGGCTTAAATTGTTTGGCCCAGGCTTCTTTGATCCAGTTCAAATGCTCGTCAACTTTTTGGGAGTTTACTTGAATGGCCATGATGACACCGTCGTCATATTCCTTTCGAACTTGTCGTAGGATAGCCGTGTTCGCGTTAACAATAGAGACGATGCTATCGTCCATTGTACGACACAAAAATCGACCGGCATCCGTGGCTCGTTCTACTTCTTTTCGCAAAGAACGGTTTGATTTTTCAATAGATTTTACTTTTTCAAAAAGGGTTGAAAGACTGTGATTTAAATCAAAAAAGTCTTGATCGACTTTTGCTTGAAACAAGGTCACTTTGGAAGAGAGGGAGTTGATCAAAGACACGACCTCAGACAGGTCAACTTGAACAAAAGTGGAAGATGAGACAAGTGGAATAGTTGCAGAGACAGGAGGAGGAGGAGCAGATGACGGACCAGGAGTGTCAAAAGGTTGAGAGGGAGGAGAATCAAGATCAATGGGAATAGAAGGAATGTTTTGAGGTTCAGGAGGGAGAGTTCTTGCAGATGCAGGAGTACCACGATGAGTAGTAGTCTAGACACCTTCAACATTTGCAATTTGCATATGTTTGAGGGAGTAGCTACCATACAAGTTATGTTTTGAAAAGGCAATAGTCTTTTCATCAGAAAGATCAATGCCAAAATGACGAAAAACACTTGTGAGATACATCCCATGAGGAAGTGAGGAGTTTGACTTGTTGTGTGAATGAAGCATATGAGAAATGAACAAGAACCTTAAATCTAGGTTTTGTTATTCGAGAATGCACCATATAATGAAAATGTGCATATACGTAACATCACCAAAATTTTCATTTAGGGTAGAAAAATGTGGTTGATCATGTGATGTAATATGCGCATTTTAAGCTTTAAAGAGTTAGCCTCTAAAGGCTTGGAAGGGTTAATGTTATCATCCTCAAAGATGTTTTTCATAAATTTAGAAAAAAAAAACCTTTAACCTCAATAGGTTTCTAGCTGTGATAAACACAGATTTTCCCTCTAGGAATCTCAAGAATTTCATTCAATGAAGAGGGAGTCAAAACAATATCTACATCATTCACCCAAGTGGTGATGGTGGTGGTTAAAACCAAGGATATGTGAAAGTGTGCATAAAAAGACTTGATCAATGTAGGATAGTGCGGTTCTTTAATTTGAAGGAGCCTTTCCCACCCAAATGCTTGAAAAGAGATTCTTAAATCTCATTTCAATTGAATTAAAAAAAGAAAAGTCTATGGACCAACCAGGAACAATTTTTCGATTTGAAAAAGAAGAAAAATAGAGTTGTAAGATTTTAGGGGTTTGGAAAGAGATTACCTCTGAAGTTGCTACATTTTTTGGTACTGTTGCCGTTGCCGTTGCCGACGCTGTCTTGGAGGTCATCTTCTTCCATTTTGTCGTTCTAGGGTTTGAAGAGGTTCCTTCCCTGCTTCGCTTTGATCCTTTGCCCATGATTTTGAGAGGCATTTTGATGGAAAGGAGTTAAGATTTAAGATTGAAGGAAAAGGAAGGTGAAAGGTCAACATAGGTTTCGAAAGAGAAAAGGCAGGAGATGAACATGTTTTATAGAGAGAAGGGGGGAACGATGTGACGGTTCGGGTTAGACACGTCTATATCTAGACATAACGATTTGTGTCGACACAAATTACTTTTGGTGTCCACACGATTCGTATCGAGTGTGAGTATTGAACCAAGGAATTGGTGTCGACACATTTTCAGATGGTGTCGACACATTCGGCTACTTGGGTCGACACGATTAAACTTGGTGTCAACACAAATTCACCAAGAGTCAGGAAACCAAAAGATGTCGACACTGAATAGAAATGGGTCGACACTTTTCTTATAGTGCCATTTCTAAATAACTTTGAATTAACACTGCACACATTTGTGTCGACACTTTTTCAAGTGGCGTCGACACATTTTCACATACAAGAGAGAATATCAAATGCTTTGAAATACAATAAAAGACATGGTTAGTATGGCATATAAGTCATGAAATAGGAACACATAGCATACCAAGTTCTCTTCTTATATAGCATATTCTTTCTGCATTTAATGGTTTTGTAAAAATGTCCGCTAATTGGTAATCTGTGCCTATAAATTCAAGTTCGATGTCGATTTTTTGCACATGATCTCTTATGAAATGATGTCTAATCTCTATATAATTGGTCCTTGAGTACTGTATAGGATTCTTGAATATATTAATTGCACTAGTTTTATCATATTTTATGGAAATATAATTTAAGTGAAAATCATAGTCTTCTAGTTTGTTAGTCCAAGAACTTTTTAATTTGATTTTGATGATTTTTATAATTTATTTTTTAAGAATAAATGATTTTAAATGGATAATATTTTATATTTTCAAAATGAAAGTATTAACACATTTTGAATAATCAAAGTTGACACCTTAGCCAAAAAAAGAAATGACTTTTATCTCAAAAGGTTCAAACACTTAAGAATTCTTTAATTAAAACTTTTTTTTGTGTTGATATTAATTGAAAATTAAGTCAAACACTTAAGGCAAAGTTTACTTAAAACTTATCAAGTGTGTCAACACCAATTGATCAAATGCTTTGGCACCATAACTGTGTTTCAAGTTGATCTCCAGATACCAAAAAGTTAGTGTCAACACAAACTGATTTTGTGTCAACACAAAAAGTGTCGAAGTGCCCAGGACTCATTTTGAGTCGACACAAATCAATTTTGTGTCGACACAGAAGTGATCCTTATTTTTGATTTTCGAAAGTTTGGGTCGACACAAAACAACCGAGACCTCATGCAGATTTTTGGTGTTGACCTAAAAGTCCCTAAACCTGCCTGCAGAATTTTGGTGTCGACCCCAAGAAGATTTGTGTCGACACGAAACTACCGAAGCTAAAGTGCAGAATTTTGGTGTCGACCCCAAAGCACATTTGTGTCGACACAAAAGTACTGACACTTCCTACAGAGATTTAGTGTCGACACCAGAGACAAGTTGAGTCGACACCAAATGGTTTCTCCGGATGCTGAAGTTTCAAACCAGTCTGCACCAGATTCATTTGTGTCGACCCCAGGACGTTGGAAGGTAATGTGCAGAATTTGTGTCGACCCCAAGAAAATTTGTGTCGACACAAAACTACCGAAGCTAAAGTGCAGAATTTTGGTATCGATCTGAAGGTCAATCGACCAACAGACCCCATTTGTTCAATGGAACAAACTATAACTATTGGAAGGCTAGAATGAGAATTTACATTC
>JAOTRH010227976.1:0-10273 GCA_034768845.1 Heliamphora exappendiculata
GTGAAACGGTGGTTTTGCGTTAAGTTAAACGGAATTTTTAACAGTTGGGGTCTCTTTGGTGTAAAAATCAAATCTGATATAAGATTTCTGCAATTTTTGAAACCACATGGGAGGTTTCTGTTTTGTCAAAAACCTCAGGGGTGGTCAGTGAAATTTACCCTAAAAAATAAACTTTCAAACTATACAATTTTATTTTACCTAAAAATTCACCTGATTTTTTTAAAAAAATACACTTAAGAAAAAATAAATGTATACATTCCAAACACACTAATCCTTTTTTTGAGTAATATAACTCTATTCTCAATAATAATAAAAAAGTCATACTAATATTCTAAATGGTACAAATTAAGAGGAAAAAATAAAGACATATTAGACATTTTAACAAAATATTAAAAAAAATTATCCTAAAAAAAATATTTCAGACACTAGCTTTTTTTGTCTTTTTTTTCTAAATATCACTAAACTTCTTAAGATTTAAATTTTTTAAACATCCCAAACATAGGCTCAATTGAAACTTGAAATATGTATATATTTATTTTTTTTGTTTCTTTTCTATCGAAAATTTTTAAGATCGTAATGTTGCTAGAGTTGTATTCGAGTTCTTTGAGGGTGTTTGGCGAAACTGCTGCTATTAGTTTTTAACTTTCTACTATTAATTTTAATTATAAATTACAATTTGTTTCAAATCACAACTCATATCACAACTTTAACTACAATTTTTTCTATTTTAGTTATGAGTCACAATCTTTATCAAACAGTTACAATTCCTACTACAAATTATAATTTATAAGCTACTAGTTTTAACAATACCAAACACTACCTTTTTTTTCTTAAGTGATTTGGTGAGAGTTACCTCAAAATAAGATTTTAATACACTAAATTCATGAATTTTAAGTCGAATAACATAATTTTTCTTGCAAAAACTTGTTATTTAATTTTATCAAAGCAATAAGGTCGTATGGTTATATGTATAAAGTTAATATATGTATTATAATTTGAATATTTTATAAACAATTAAGAATAATGTAATATATTTTTCTTTTTGTGATTGTACATTCCTTTTTTAGTTGGGGGGGGAGGGGAGTGGAGGATGGGTTTGAAGTAAGTTTTGAACACGAGTTCTAGTTACTTTTGAAGTTAAATAAATTGAATTTTTCTTAATCTTTTTTGGTGATTCTAGGTGCTAATATATTCATTTCTGTGTATAGTTTAATTATGAATTTTATGTTGTTCAAACTCATTAATTGATGAACGAGAAATTGACTCCAAAATTTGTCATTTAAAAATAGTGAAATAGGTAACATGAAGCCTATCCCATATTGGTTGGAAATGAGGATCTTAAATACCATATATAATCTCACCTTGGATTTGAGTTTGGGTTCTAAGGAGCACCCAAGTTTGTGATTTAGGGAGGACCTGTCTTAGGATGGATTAGACCTAAAACATGCCCATGCACGGTCCACCCGTTCAACTAGCTAAGTCGAGGTTGTGGATCATGGATACTAGGTGCCAAACCAAACCGGTTCAATGACTATTTGGTCCAGCTCGAAGGCACATTGTGTCCGTTCCTCTCATTTTTTCCTCTTCTGCTTCTAGCATACTGTTGCAATTTAGTATTTTCTTAAAGAGTTCAATCACAGTTTTTGGTTCGCTAAACTTGTAGATTACTGTGCTACGTCTGCAAATTGAAGATCATTGCATCTTTAGAAGCCATATGCTACCCAACTCAAAGAGTTGTAGCGAGAGTGTTTTTACCTTAAAAAGATTGCGTCAAACACAATTCTCATTCGAATTTCTATAGCAGGTTTTCTATATTTTCTATAACTTTGGTTTATTTTTCGATTGTTATTCTATTTTTTTTCTGTTTTCTAGTACACTTTAGGTTGTCCAACAATCTTAAAATAAAAAGTATTAATTTTTTATTCTTGCTTTTTAAATTCAATCTACTGTGTACAGATTGTTGCTGTTTTTAGGAGATATGATTGTTTTTTAGTACAATTTTTTGTATTGTTTCTATTGTAACATAAAAAAAATTATGAAATCTAAAATGGCTGGTACCATTGTTTCTCCTACCCCTACCCCTACCCTGTCCGGTTATGATGATTTCTTTGAAACTGGCTGTTACTACGATAGCACCAATGGACCATGAAAAAAAGGCAAGGAGGTTCAGTGGAACTGAATTTAACATATGGCAACAGAAAATGTTGTTCTACAGTACAACTCTAAATCTAACAAGATTCCTACGGGAAGATGCTCATGCATTAACATAAGATGAAATCGATCGGCAAGTGGTTGCTACAATGGAAGCATGAAAATATGTTGATTTTCTGTGTCAGGACTACATTCTCAATAGAGTAGACAATACATTGTATAATGTATATGATTCAAACAATACGAAAAATAAATTGTGAGAATCATTGGATTGAAAATATAAGACAAGAATGCAAGTACGAAGAAATTTGTCGTTGACAAATTTTTGAATTATTAGATAAATTCTAAGCAAGTTGTCGGATAAGTTTAAGATCTCCAACTTATCCTCCATAATATTTATGCCGGAAGGTATGTCTTTATATATAACAACCTGAAATATGGAATAACCTAAAGGGTTTGTTGTTCTTGGACAAAAGAATAAAGTGCGTAAACTCGTCAAATCTCTTTATGACTTAAAGTATACACCAAAGCAATAGTATAAAAAATTTGATAATACCTTGATGTCAAATGGATTTAAGATAAACGAATGTAATAAGTGTGTCTATGTTAAAACCACAAACAAATAATATGTCATTGTTTGCCTTTATAATGATGATATGCTCATCATATGTAATGATGATCAAATGATCAAATTTATAAAAAAAATGTTAAACAATCAATTTGACAAGACATGAGAGTGGCAGATATTATATTAGGAATAACAATTTCTAAAACTTATAATATATATGTTTTGTCTTAATTACATTACATTAAAAAAAATACTAAGTAAATTCATCAAGTATGATGATCGTCCAACAAGAACAGCAATAGATACAAATCTTTATCTATCCGAGAATACGGGTAAAATCATATCTCAATTAGAATATTTCAGAATTATTAAAAGTCTAATGTACTTAGTGAACTGTACACGACTGGACATAACATATGTAGTGAGTAAATAAAATAGATACACAAATAGCCCCGGGTGCAAATTACTATAAGGTAATAGTTAGATTTCTTAGATATCTAAGATATATCCATAACTATGGGTTGTGTTATACAAGAGATCTAGCATACTATAGGGTAATTGTGAGGCTAACTAAATAGCATATACAAAATATTCAAAATCCATATGTGGATATGTCTTCATTCTCGGAGATGCTACCATGTCTTGGAAATCCTCCAAAAAAACATGCATCGCTAGGTTAACGATGGAATCTGAGTTTATAATTTTAGATAAAGCAAGGAAAGAAGCATAATGGCTTCAGCATTTTTTAGAATATATTATAATGTGACCTAAACCTATGTCGGCAACTTGCATTCACTGACAGCCAATTTGCAATTAGAAGAGTACACAGTAATACATATAATGGTAAGTTATAACATGTATGTCATTGACATAGTACTATTAAACAACTACTTTGATGTGAAATTATACCTATTGAGTATCTAAGGTCAAAAAATAATATCACAGATCCGTTAACTAAAGGTTTGACCAGAGAGCAAGTGAAATGTTCATCAAAGAGAATGAAAAAGCTTATTACAAAAGAGACGCCATAATGGTAACCCAACCTAGTTAATAAGAGATCCTAATAAATAGGTTCAATGAGACAACTAAATTATGTGACTTTAAGGGGATCACTATGGAGATTATCTCTTACCCATTTTTATGATGAAACGGTGATGTTTACAGCGTAACTTAGGATAATTTATGCTTTTAATGATTCTTATACTTTGAATATTCAAGGGAAGTATGACAGGATTCTTTTAATAAGAATCAGCTAAACGAGTGTGAACTATGTTAGTTCTACGAGTATTATTAAGGGTAAATTCTCTAGAGTACTTATGAAAAAATAGGAATGTTCAGAGCCAAAATAAACACAACAATAAGAACTAAACTCTGTCTAGAAACATTCTGTATGAATTCTATTGTCTTAATGTACACAAATAGCTGAACAGTTTAAGATATCATATTTACTATTTAGGCAATAAATTCGATAGTTTTTCACAAGAAAAGATTCAAAACCAAAAACTAACTATCCTATGTAGAAATTTTCTTTTATTATACTCTCTCGGTGATTGCATTTTGTTTCCATCAAATTCAATTTATACGGAGGATTGTTGGGAAAATGAGTTTTAACCAAGTTTTGAACATGAGCTCTAGCTATTTTTGAAGCTAAATAACTTGAATTTTTTTCAATATCTTTTAGTGATTCTAAGTACTAATATGTTAATCTCTATGTATAATTTAATTATGAATTTTATATTGTTAAAAATCATTAATAAATTAATAAGAAATTGACTTCAAAGTGTGCCATTTGAAAATGATGAAATGGATAACATGAAGCCAATCTCACATAGGTTAGAAAGAAGGATCTTAAGTACCATATATAATCCCGCTTTGAATTTGAGTTTGGGCTCCAAAAAGCACCTAAGTTTTGTGGTCAGGTAACTACTTACCCAATGCTGGGTTGAATTCAAAACACATACACGCGCACTGTTGTCTCATTCGACCGACCAGCTGTGCCAGGATAGGTCGGGTAGGGCTCGAGTTCGGATCCAGGCTGTGAGTTGTGGCTTGAAATTTTTTTTATCTTTTTGTAAAAAATTTATTTGTTGAAAATTTTCAAATTTATTACCATTTTTTAGTTACCGTTACTGATCGTTAGAGTCTGAATGGTTCGTGTCTGTTAGTGTGTCCAACCACTAGATCGAACCAATTTGGTGATTGTTCGGTCCAGTCCAAACATACACTATTAGGTTTATTTAAAGGCAAATTCTTTGTCCATTCTCATCATCTAGTTTTGAGTTTCTCTCTTCTCTTCTTCCTATGCTTTTAGCATACTGCTGCATTTTTAGTATTCCTCTATAGATTTCAATCATAGCTTTAGATTTGCCGAACTTGTAGATTGCTTTGCTCCTCCTAAAAGTTAAATATCGTTGTATTTTGGGAGACATACACTATTTATCTCGAAGTACAATAGCGATGACATTTTTGTCTTAACAAAATTAAGTCAAATGCAAACCTAAATCGAATTTCTGTAGTAGGTTTTTTATATTTTTTTGTAATTTTTGTTTATTTTCCTATTGTAATTCTATTTTTTTGTTTATGTTTTCTGGTACACTTCAAATTATCCAACAATTTTTATGACTATTTTGCAGTCATATTATATATACTATGTAAATAAAAAATTAAGTACTAAGAAAGTTAAACCAAATTAAGCATAATAATAATTAGGATTGTTAGTGACTAAGATATGAACCCTTTCAAAGAAAGAAATCTGAACCGTTAAGGAAACCAATTGGCTTAAGATTGATATCATTTCAAAAATCTTGTATTTGAATTTTGTTAAAAGTGTTCTGACTTAACTAATACTTGTACTTTGTGGATGATTATAAGATCCAAAAATTTACCCTTTAAGAATGGATCTTAGGAGCCATATCTTGCGCAGAGAGAGAGAGAGAGATCTTTTATTCATAACAATCACATTTCTACAAAATAATTGATATCATTATAAGAAAAAACCTCACTATTTTTTCAATAACAATCAAGTTTTTTTTATTAAAAAAATGAGATTTTATATTTCAAATAATCTTGTTTGTCCATTTTTTATGACAATTTTTACTCACTTTGAACATGTTTCTCTCTAGTTTTGTTGGGAACTTGACCAATCCAATTGGGCTCTTTTTGGGTCCAAAGTGGATCAACTTCGATAATTCAAGTTTTTATTTTATCACTCTTTGTATATAAATTAGTAATAAAAAAATAAGTTGATTGAGTATTATTAAATATTTTAACAAGTGATATTTGCATTTAAAAAATGAACGATAACAAATCATCCATTTAGGTTAGTAAATCATAGTTTTAAACCCAAAAATCCAAATTAATACAAGAGCCTTAGCTAATCAACCAAAATATATCTCAATAACTAACGAATCAGTTACTAAAACCATAAAACTTGCTTGACTCCTGCTACCTCGATTAAGTGGACCCGAGTTGACTGTGACTTAATAGGTCAATCACCTTAATTAAGTGGACCTGAAAGGTTAAAGACAAAAACTAATATTGGTGGGGTATTGGCCGAATACCATCCTATATTTAAGTCAATCATAATAATAAGTGAGTAGTAAAGACTAGTTTCTTTTTCATACTTTCTTATGATGGTGCTAGGGTCATTATATAAGAGTGCCTAGGTGATTAAGTTGAATTCCTTGTATCATGCTTTGAGGTCTTTTGTGTACCGGATGACTCACTTGACCCACTAATTGCGAGAGTGGCTCCTTAACGAGCAAAAAAGATTGCACCGTTCGATTAAACGCTTGGCACGACACAACCAACCAATCACTCCACATAGGACAGGACATGTTAGCCATGGTCAGGCAATCGACCATAAATAACCAATCCTCATCAACTCCATTAAGGGGTTGCTTCAAAGCACAAGAGCCCCTTGACTAATCAACCAAAGTATAAGGAATCACACCAATCACACCACAAAAAATATACCCAAGATCTCTACAAGCGAGATCAAAGGGGTGAATTCTTATAATTTTACAATTATTTCGAGATTGTTTTACAATTACTTAAAGATTGAGAGCTGAACAATCTAACATTAGTACCAACACTAAATTTGTCAAGGGTGCGCAATTCATTTTAATATTCTACTAGGTTACGAACCTGTACACCATTATTGTCGTTCACTTAATTATAAAAAGATCTTTGATTGACACCTTAATGGTGTCAAGAATTTCTTATCATTTTAAGTTTGAGAACCATATTGAGGCCATCAAAATTTAAGCATCAACATTACTTTACCAAAATTTGCAAATTTTTTTTATACTCCAATTGTATTGCTTATACTTTGATCCCTTAGAAACCCCAAGTATTCCTCAAATAAATAAATAAACACAATCACAGAAACAATTGTTATTAATAAAATAATCTTGTAAAGAAGTTTAAATAAAGAAGACATTTAAGAGGTGAGAGATTACAATTACAGTAATTGAATGGTTAGGATCAATTACAGTAATTACAACTAATCACTAATCAATCGCAGATTTGACAATTGATCCGAGTCCAAGAACCGTACTCAGCATAAATATACATTCAACGGCTAATTTTCTTTCAATTCATTGTGATCGTCCTCGTCAAGCTTCCACAGGTGGTGGGAGGTTAAGATCAAGATCAGGAAACCCTTTTCTATGGTTACTAACATTTGGGTTACAATCAACAACAGAGGACGAGTCCGAATCACTCTGTAATCTACCACCGAACTCGTCATTGCGATCGGCGGCGGCGGCGACACGGTGGTACGATTGTGCCGGAGCCACCAACCCCGGCCGGAAAAACGCGTCAAAGTAATACACAGGCGGCGCGTGGGGAAGGACCGCCATCATCTTCTTGTTGGGGAAAAATGGGTACGCAGCCACAGACACACCGCCAGAACTTTCGCCGAAGGCGAGGCGGCGCGTGGGATTCAGATCCACCGGCGTTGACGACTCCACCGTGCTGCTCTGGCTTGGACTCTGGAGGTGGGTGAGGTGGTGGTTGTCGTCGACGGCGATGGTCTCTGCCGGCAAAGGGAAGTTGATCTTGGCCTTGGGGCCGCGGAACTGCATCGCGGCGGCGTCGTAAGCCCTGGCCGCCGCCTCCGCCGTGTCGAAGGTTCCCAACCAGACGCGGCTCTTCTTGCCGGGGTCTCTGATCTCCGCCGCGTATCTTCCCCATGGTCTCCTCCTCACCCCTCTGTAATGCACCTCCTTAACGCCGTTAATTTTCCCGTTACCTCCCGCAACGACGCGGTTAGCTTTATGCTTGGCCGCCATTATTAGATCCTGAAGTCAGTATAAACACAGAAGAGAGAGAGGGATGGAGGCTTTGTTTGTTAGAGAAGAAGAAGGTGGATTGGATGTAGAGTGTCAGGGAAGGTGGGCGCGGCCATATATATAGAGGGAGGGGATGGGGCTTAGAGAGAGAAAAGAGGAGAGAGAAAATGGTGGGGGACGGGGGCGCGGTTAGCGAGGGGATTTGAGTGGTGAAAGGAATAAATTATCAGCCATTGGTGAAAGAATTATATTAATAATTAAATTATTATTTATTATTTATTAGGTGTTGAATAATAGATGAAAAAATATATAAATAATTGTATAGATTGTATTAATATTTTCAAAAATAGTAAATTTATCTTTAAATGTATAATGATACAATTTTTCTTCGCTCATATTTAACAAATTATTTATTATTCACTAACCCTTTGTTGACATGATTTTTCAAAAATATTATGATTTTGTTTAAAATAATTAATTAATTTTTTTTTTAATTTTTAATATTTAGTAATTTTTTGTTATTTAGTTCAGTTGTTATATTTATCAATTTTTCTTAATAAAAAAATATTTTTTAATCAAATACAAAAAATTAAAAAAAAAACAAAAAGTAAGTTAATAACTCAAATTTTATATTGCTTACTTTTATTTTTAATAATTTTTTTAATTTTTAGATTAAATTCTTTTATTTTTTGTTTCATCACATTAGACAATTCAAAAAATAAATTTTTTTAGTCATAATAAGAATTCTTTTTAGAAAAGATGAAAAAATAAAATTTAGTACAAGGATACCCTATTGAAGTGATGCATATAGCAGAAAACATATGAAATAATATTAATTTATTTTTATTGAATAGATAAAAAAAAAGTCTACATAATATATATGACACATTTTATTTGTTAAAATATCGTATAAATAATGTCATATGATACTATAAAAATACCTAATAATTTTTCTATCATAATCCTTTTTGAAATAATTGATTAATTGTTTAATTTAACTTATTTTTGCTTTTAATTTACTTTTTTTTATTATTTAGTCAAATTATTTTATATTTCGACTCATCTCATCATGACGAGCTAGCAAAGTAAATTTTTTTGATTAAAATATAAAAAAATTAAAAAAATAAAAATAAGACAAAAAAATTTAATAAATTGTATTTTATGTTATTTATTTTTATTTTTAGTAATTTTTTATTTTTTTATTAATTTTTTTAGTTTTTCATTTTATCTCATTGAGATGGTTGTAAAAGTAAATGTTTTTTTGACAAAAGATAAACATTGCAAAAAAACAAAATAAGTAAAATTAGTAAAATTTATCCAAACAAAATTAATTTTTTTTAGTAAATAAATAATTATAATTTATATCATATCCATGTTTTATTATTCCTTAATTACTTTAATAAAAATAAATTATTAAACGAAAGCATTACGGACACGTAATACTTGGGTCCGGAGTACCGAATAATTAAATTACTGGGCGAAAGGAGTCGCGCTTGCGCCGCCCGGGCGAGGAGAGCGTGAGGAAAGTGAGGAAACAACGGGTTTGTTTAATAATTGACGTAGGGGAGTTACGTGGCATGCGGGAGTTCGGAAAACGAGTGGTCCTAGAAGTTGATGTGCCGGCTTTTCCTTAGACGGCTGTGATTCCACTTATTTTTTTACTCTCCTCCATGGAGCGTAACTCTCACTCTCTCCTGACGTAACCGATTTAAAGCGCGTCTTATGATTTTCAAATTAGACTAGATAAACGGAGGAATTGGATTACATTAGTTGTAAAATGGGATTAGATTATATTAATTATATTAGTTCGGTTTGAGTGATTTTATTTATTTATTTATTTATTTATAAATTAAAAAATAAGTCGTAATCTTGCTTATTTATTTATTGGCTTATAAATTAAAAAATAAGTTACGTCGTTTAAATAACTGAATAAGTTAAAAATAAAAAAATAAGTTGTTAGCCCAAGAGCTTCTTTAATTGATTTTAACGATTTTTTATAATTTATTTTTTATAAATAATCGTCTTTAATTGAATATAATAATTCTTATTTCCAAATGAATGTGTTAACCCAAGTTGAACAATCAAGATTGACACCTTAGCCAAAAAGGTATGACTTGATTTAAACACTTAAGAATTCTGTAAAAAGGATTATTCTTCTGTGTTGATTTAAATACAAGTCAAACCACTTGAGGCAATGTACACTTGAATCTTATCAAGTATGTCAACTTGAATTTGATCAATTGCTTTAACACCCTAACTA
>JAOTRH010227987.1:0-10273 GCA_034768845.1 Heliamphora exappendiculata
AATACGAAAAATTAGTTTTATATATATATATATATATATATATATATATATATACTATTATATGAACGAAAAACACACATTTGGTGTCTTTTCTACTATTATACGAAGGAAAAACACATATTTTGTGTCTTTTCTATGACTAAAACGACAAATTAGTTTTTGGATTTAAAGTAGTGTTAATTTTATTTTTTATTTATCATAAAAAAATTTAACGCGCAAGGTTCAATTTTAACGCACAAGGTCTAGTTAAACCATAGAATAGATAAATTTATCTGTGTATTTTCAAAATATATATAAAGTACACATATAAATTTATCTTTCTTACATAAATAAGTATATAAATAAATTTATTTATATAAACAACACTATGTATTTTTAAAACACGTATAAAACACACATATAAATTTACCTGTCTTGTATAAATAAGCATACAGATAAACTTATCTATCAAATTATGTTTGTTTCATTAAACAGATAAATTTATTTGTTTAGCAAATTGAGCTTATTTCACGAAACAAATAAATTTATTTGTCTAGCACTTGCGTTTATTTGACTTAACATATAAATTTATCTATATAACATTTATCACTACTAGAAAGGAATAGATAAATTTATCTATTTAGCAAATTGTGTTTATTTAGCAAAACAGATAAATTTATCTGTTTAAAACTTATATTAGTTTAAAGGAACAGATAAATTTATCTGTCTAGCACTTGTGCTTATTTAACTTAACAGATAAATTTATCTGTCTAATATTTGTTAATGCAAGAAAAGAACGATAGATAAATTTATTTGTATGCATTACATATAGGTTTATCTGTTTGTGTTAATTTTATCTGTATTGTAGTCAATTGGATCTCACACATTAAAATTTGGATAAATTACACTGACCTCCCCCGAGGTTTTGGTCAAATACAATCAACCCCATCTTTTTGGACAAATTACACTGACCTCCCTTATAGGTTGAAATGTTATTACATAGTAACCCAAACCATTAGGATTCCGTTTATGACCGTTTGTATCATTAAATCAGTTCCCATTTTGCCCCTTAAATGCAGCAGCCATCAAATCTATTTCTTTTTATTTTATTTTATGAAATTTATAAAATAATAATTCTTCAGTTTGAATTTGCCAGAGTAATTTACTGGCGATTGAAGCCGTTCACTAGCTGTGATAAGTCGTCAAAAGGGTAGTAAACGTTGTCAATCATTCTATTCCCACTTTGCCCATCAACACAGGAATCTGTTTCTTCTTCTTTATATATATATATATATATATGATGTTTATACAACGATAATATTTCGATTTGAATTTTTCACAGTAATTTATTGGCGATCGAAGCCGTTCATTAGCCGCGTTAGGTCGTCAAAAGGGTAGTGAATGTTGTCGACCGAGAAATAATTTATATTTTTCAATTGATTGTGAGTGTAATGGCTCAATAAAAAAAAAAGAAAGGAAGAACGGGCGCCGCACCCCCCCAACCATTGCACCTCGCGCCAACGCCACACCCACGCCGTCGCCACCTCTGTTGCCGGTCACCACCACCACCGTCCACACCTGTCGTCGTCGTCGCCGCCGGCGACTTTATCGCCGCCTCTGCCGTCGTTTCGCCGTCGCCGGACTCTCCCATTCCTTCTTTCTCTCTCACGGTATTTCTCTAACTCTTTGTTCTATATATATATATATATATATATGTGTGTGTGTGTGTGTGTGTGTGTGTGTATACCACACCACACCGCCACCACTGAACAGTGGCGATGGGTGGTCAGTAGTGGTGGTCGACGTGGATAACGTGAACGGCGGTGAAACGACAGTGAAAAGATGAGAGAGAGACCGAAAGAGGGAGAGATAGAAAGATAATCCGAAGGTGGAAAGGCGGCTAGGGGTCGCCGGTGGTGGTGGTCGGCGTGGATAGCGTGTACGGCACCGACAACGGCACCGACGGTGGTTGGCTCAACACAACAACAGCGTTGGGGGTTGGGGGTGTGTTTGCGGCGCTGTGTGCTGTTCTTCTTCCTCACTTTTTTTTCTTTTTCTTCCTAACCCTAACACATGCTAATCCTAAGAATCAATTTGCTTGGAGGTAAATTTGTCTTTTTATCAACTCCGTTAACAGCGTTAACTGCTAAGGGGTGTCAGTGTAATTTTTCTAAAAAAGTGGGGTTAACTGTATTTGATCAAAACCTCATTGGAGGTCAGTGTAATTTACCCTTAAAATTTTTGTTGATAGATCTTGCGCGTTAAAATTTATTTTTTGGACCTTTAATTGAAAGTTCCATCATAAAATTGTATGAATTTTTATATTTCTAAAATGCCCTATAAATTTAAAGTTTTCGTCAAAATAACTAATATCTTCTAATAGATAATTCAGTTATTAACAAATTTTAAAAATACAATCTTCACAATTTCGATAACTAATTTAATTATTAAAAAATGCACTTTGCACATGCATAGCATAGCTGTGCACTGCCACTAGTATATATAATTGCTCCTATTCTATTAGAGTTTGCTACATGGTTCTTGACAAATTCTTTTCAGAATGCAACAAAGTTTGGAATCCTATAGATAGAAAATTTGAAATTCTAATTTTTTTTTCTATAAAATTGATACAAATAATGAAAAAAAGAATAAAAAAGAAGAAGATGTAGATTATCAAATCTCTTATTTATAGAAACGTAGTAACACTATTAAAGGGTTACACTTTTTTACTAATGGCACGCAGTTTCTAATGAACACTCATGATTGTTAGCAAAATTTATTTTAATTTAAATAGTTTTCTAATTGGCAAAAAGATAATAATAAGATATTTCTCACAGTGTTCCAAGTAATATATACTACCATTCATCGCAATCGCCAATCGCCAAACGCACACGGACGCGCCACGTGGCTAAGTGCACAACTAATTAAAGTGCAAACAATTCATCATGTTGCGTCCTACGTAGGTGCCACACGCACTCTAGTGGTACACATATAATTCATTATCTTTTCATTATTTTTTTAATTGAATTTTTCATTAATGAGAAAGAAAAATAACTGTCAGACTATAAAAAGTCGGAGAGAATAAATCGACACAATAACCTTTTACAAATTTTTAATGGGCCATAAAAACCTCTAATTTCAGCTGGAATCCAAAACACCACACTTGGCGATGATGTCTACCGGAGGATAAGTGGCAACTATGTCTTCCCCTACTTTCTCTGTGGATCTGACCGAAAAATACCCATAACTCCCATTATGAAGAGAAAAAGACTTGTGACACCACTGGGAAGACAACCCCCACACAAAGGAGAAGTTCAAAGGTTACCAAAAATACTTTCAAAAAAAATCAAAATTAAATAAGGGATACAAATCAAAACATAACAAGAATACTAAAAAAAATGAGAAAAACACCCTCCCGAGTGAGACGACGAAATACAACCAGAGTTCAGAGTACTACCCTCGGAGCAAATCTGGCTGGAGCACCCTTTCAGAGCAAATCTAGCCAAAAGACAATACTCATAACAAATCTAGTTGCCGGAGGACCCCCCGTCGACGCAAATTTGCTCAAAGAGTCCTTGGCCGAAATATCCTTAGCCGCCATAGCACTCCTGACCGGAGCAACAGAGCCTAAAGCACCCCCAGCTGCCAGAGCCGCACTATTTAATTAAATATAATTTGTCTAAAATGCTCTCGCTTATATGCTAAAGGAAAATTTTGCAAACATCCTATGTGAGACTATATTGTTTCTAATAAAAAACGAGTTTCTTCTCTCTTTTTTTTCTCATTGGTTACAAGCTATGTTAACACACAGACACACACACACACACAGACACACACACACACAAAACAAATACCCCTAAACTTAAACCTTCCACCACTATCTTTTTCAACTCCAACCACCACCATTCGACATCAGTGAACTCTTTTGTACATTTCTTTGTCGTTGGCATCCTCTCCCCTCCTAGACTCTCCTCGATACCTCCCCTCCTCGTCACGCACAGCATTGCCTCAAACCCTATCCTCCACTATTTTCCTATATATATATATATATCTCTCTCTCTCTCTCTCTCTCTCTCTCTCTCCCCGTCACGCAACAACTTCCCTCCTTTTTATCGTGCAACCCTTTTTGCTCGCGACGTCTCCTCTCTCTTCTCCCTTTCTCGTTTCTATGTGAGATGCAGGAGAGAGCTTGTGGGGCTAGACAGCTAGACATGAGAGTGGAGAAGACAAGGGGAGGATAGAAGTGACAAAGATGGGGCCGAGATGTGTATGAGGATTGAGGCTGAGAGTTGCAGGAGGATTGAGAAAGGAGTGGCGACAACTGGGATGGAAGAGAGTTCACCGGCAACAAATGGTGATGGTCGGAGATGAAGAAGATGGAGGTGGCAGGTTTGCATTTTTGGGTATTTTGATGACTTTATTTCATAAATTAAAATCAAAAAAGAAAGAAAGTAAGTTCACTTATATACTTTTATGGTGTAAATAGAATCACCAATGAGGCTGCATATTCCCTAACACGCAATTACTATTTCACCCAATATCTGGTGCATTGAAACACAACCAGAGTTCAGAGTACTACCCTCGAAGCAAATCTGGCTGGAGCACCCTTTCAGAGCAGATCTGACCAGATGACAATACTCATAACAGATCTAATTGCCGAAGGACCCCCGTCGGCGCAGATCTGCTCAAAGAATCCCTAGCCTAAATATCCTTAGCCGCAAATGCACTCCTGACCGGAGCAACTGAGCTTGAAGCACCTCAACTGCCAGAGTCGCACTATTTGATTAAATATAATTTTTCTAAAATGCTCTCGCTTATATGCTAAAGAAAAATTTTGCAAATGTCCAATGTGAGACTATATTGTTTCTAATAAAAAAACGAGTTTCTTCTCTTTTTTTCCCTAATTGGTTACAAGCAATGTTAACACACACACACACACACACACACACACACACACAAAACAAATGCCCCTAAACTTAAACCTTCCACCACTCTCTTTTTCAACTCCAACCACCACCATTTGACCTCAGTGAACTCTTTGGTACATTTCTCTGTCGTTGCCATCCTCTCCCCTCCTAGACTCTCCTCGATGCCTCCCTTCCTCGTCACGCACAGCATTGCCCCTAACCCTATCCTCCACTATTTTCCTATCTCTCTCCCTCTCTCACACACTCTCTCTTTCTTTCTCTCTCCCCATCACGCAACAACCTCCCTCCTGTTTATCGTGTAGCCCCTTTTGCTCGCAACGTCTCCTCTCTCTTCTCCATTTCTCATATCTATGCGAGATGAATGAGAGAGTTTGTGGGGATAGACCGCTAGACATGAGAGTGGAGAAGACAAGGGAAGGATAGAAGTGACAAAGGTGGTGCCGAGATGTGTAGGAGGATTGAGGCTAAGAGTTGTAGGAGGATTGAGAAAGGAGTGATGACAACTGGGATGGAAGAGAGATCACCGGCAACAAATGGTGATGGTCGGAGATGAAGAAGATGGTGGTGGTAGGCTTGCATTTTGGGGTTTTTTATGACTTTATTTCTTAAATTAAAATCAAAAAAGAAAGAAAGTAGGTTCACTTATATACTTTTATGGTGTAAATAGAATCACCAACGAGGCTGCATATTCCCAAACACGCAATTACTATTTCACCCAGCATCTGGTGCATTGAAAAATTATACTTTAGAACAAAATAGCAAGGATAAATTACATTAACTTCTCGCGATGTTAATTGATAGTACACAATTTTCTTTTAAATATATGAAATTATACTTTTCTTACTTTTCCTAATAATATACACACATCTCCACTCTAGGGTTGTAAAAATGGCTCGACTCGACCCAGTCGTGACTCGGACAGGCCAAGTTCAGTTCAAGAAAGAGGCAGAGGTAAGAAGAGACAGAACAGAGAAAACTACAGCAGAGGTAAGAAAGGAGATATACAATTCTCAGATAATATTGCAAGCTGTAAGAGAGAGAAATACAGACGAAGTACGTTCGTAGCCGATCCTTGGTGGTGTTCTAACGATCGTGTAGCCGTTTGATCCTGGGAGAGTGACGCCGGTGGAAAACCTACAACCCCCTCTGTAGGCGGTGAATCATTCTTAAGGAAACAACGTTTGCAAGACTCGGTTTGCAAATTCTATTCATGTTATTTCTGTTATTTTATTTTCCTGTAATTTCAGATTATTGTAATTGTTGAAAGTTAATAAAGATGTATTTTTTGGATCACCGAGCATGTATATATTTTATTTTGGCGTTGGATTGTCTCCCAACACATTGTTTATTAAATTATAACTTAATTCATAAATACAAACTTATAATAATTTATTGTTTATTAAATTATATGTTAGTTTTTAAAAATAAGATTATAATAAATAATTATTTATTAAATTGTAAATACCCGTTATTTGTGAACCTGCACAACACAATGTAAAATTCTTGTTCATCTATGACAGTAAAGTTACCACAGGCCAAAGAAAGAAAAAAAAAGACAATTTTATGGTTTGATCTTTATCGTCGCATGAACAACATGCCATAATGTAAGAATACATATTATAATAATTACTAAGTTAAAAGTTATATTAAGTTATAAGTTATAAATTATTATAAGTTGTTATAAAATATAAATACAATTCTAAAATTAAAAAAATTAAAAAAAAAAGCTCGAAAAAATCCACCCATAGACCCGATTCCAAATTCTATGTTCCTAGGGTTGGGTTTGGGGCCTACTCCTCCCCTAAAAAATCCCGAGCTAACTGAAATTTTAGCGAGAGCTCATCGATCTTTCCTCTGAATACAGAAAAATGACAGCATATATAGACCTTCAATCATTGAGGGGGTTACAGGAAAATCAATAGCCATGAATGATATTGATTTTCTGGATTCAATTGCTAATTGAATGGCCAATTCAATTACAATTGAATTATTGAATTCTGAAATTCAATGGCCAATGAATTCACAGATTCCAACACAATAATCTTTATTATATTTATTTTAGTTTATAAATATAAATTTCTAATAATTGTTATTTCTTACTAGTATCTAATTTTTATACATGAATTTTTTTTTGTAAATAACAAAATAATAATAAAGATGAATCTCGGGCTAGACTAACTTTGGGCTTAAGTCCCAAATTTCGAATTGAGTCTATGGACTGGGCCTCGGGCTTGAGTTTATGGGCCATGTTAGTTTTAGATAACCCAATAGGGGGTGAATTGGGTCTTTAAAAATAAATAACAATTTTAAAAAAAATCAAAAACTTTTTAATAAAATAAACAAATATAGCAATTTAATCAAAGATTAAAGCAATTTAAATATTGAAGAGGTTAAGGATAGAGAAATTGAACCGGACACCAAAGATTTACAGTGGTTCAGTTTCTTCCAAGCCTACGCCCACTCCTCAAGTTCTTACTTGAGTATTTTCACTATATAGAATGTTTCGCGGGTGCATTCTAAGCCTTTACAATTTCAAGATTTCGCTTGAGTTAACTGAATATTTACGGGTACATTCAAAAGCCTACCACAGTTTCAAGAAGATCTTATAAAAATAATTTCCTATTTTCTTCTAATCTCTCTTAAACTCTTCTTTGATGAGATCTACTCACTCACTCAAAGGATAAAGGGTGACTCACATTTGAATACAATAAATGAAGAGTATAAATGAGAAACACTCACTCTCTTTACAGAAATAATTTAAAATAAATGAGAAAATGAAGAGAGCTGAGGAACAAGAGTTAGAGATTCAACAATAAATGAGAATATGATAATTCTGAGTTTGATTCAAGCAATAGAATAGTAAATGTAAGTCTCCAGTTAGAGTAAATACTGAGAAGTTACTCCTTATATAAGCTATTGTGCGTTCATGACCGTTAGAGATAGGTGGGAGCAATAAATGCCAAGAATTCAACAGTTGAGGACTGTTGCGAATTTGAATTTTCGTCGCCGGTATTGACACAAATTCATTTGATGTCGACACAAAGTGTCTAGGGTAAAGATCTTCATGTGGTTGGATCTACACAAATCTTCTTAGGGGTCGACAAAATTTCTGTACACTACCCCACTAACATCATGGTGTCGACACCTTTGGATCCGATGTTGACTCGTTTGAAACTTCAATATTCGGAAGAGACACTTTGTATCAACTCAACTTGCCTTTGGTGTCGATATTAAATTTTACAAAAAGACTCGGTTCTTTTGTATCGATACACTTGAACCTTGGTGTCGACACCAGAAATTCTTCAGATGGGCTCAAAATTTTTGTGTCGACTCATTTTGCCTTTGTGTCGACACGCAAAATCTGCAGGTGGTCTCGGTTGTTTTGTCTCGACTCAAAATTTCGGATACCAAAAGTGTGAAGCACTTTTGTGTCGACACAAAATTAATTTGTGTCGACTCAATTTGAGTCCTGAGAGCTTCGACTCTTTTGTGTTGACACAAAATTTGTTTGTATCGACACTAAATTTTAATACCTGAAAATAACTTCATAAAATTGTTAGGGTGTTAAATCATTTGTTCAATAGGTGTTGACACACTTGATGTGCTTCAAGTGTACTTTGCCTTAAAAATATTTAACTTATTTTTCAATAGAATTCAACACAGAATATTCTTAATTAAAAATATGTAAGTACTTTGATCCTTTTGAGAGTTAAGTAATTTATTTTTGCTTAATGTGTCAACTTAATTTTTCAAAATGTGTTAACACTTTCATTTTAAATTCATTTATTCTTAAAAAAATAAATTATCAAAATAAAACCTCATTGGGCTAACAAGCCTGGTTCGAACTAGTCCACAGGCTCTAAGAGAATAGCCCAAGCACGATTATGAGAAAGTCGGACTTGAATAGCCTCAGGCCTTCAACAAGTCGAGCTTGATCTCGGGTCGAGTTGGGCCCAGGTCACTCGCCGATCGTGGGTCTTTTTTCACACTCCTACTCTACTCCTTTAAAAAATTGTCTATAAACTTGATAATAAAAATAATATCAATATTTTTAATTAAAAATATTAATTTTATCCTCCACACTAAAATTACAAAAACCTCCGCATCTCATATGCATCTTCACATTGCAAGCACACCCTAAAAAATGGAGGAATACTTAAGGCCTTCTTTGGAACGTTTAGATTTTTTATTTTTTATTTTTATTTTTAAATTTTTTTATAAATTATAAATAAAAACATGTTTAATAATTATTTTTATTTTCAAAATATTATAAACAGTTTTCAAAATTTACTAAATTCTAGTAAACAGAAAAAATGTGTTTTCACTTATTTTGTAAATAATTTTTTATTCTATTTTTTTCTTCTTCTACCATCACTTTCTGTCACCATTTCGGCTACCAATTCTAACCACTGCCTCTGACTATGAGATTCGACCATTCATTCTAATCACCATTTTGACCATTTTATTTGGCCACTAATCTCTAACTACCGTTTTTTGTCACTATCTCTGACCATTACATACGACTATGATTTTCGAATACCACTACCATCTCTTACTATCATTATTAACTAACACATTCGGTCATCACATCTAACTACCACCCTCAGATTATCCGTTCCAATCATTACATTTGATTACACCATTTGACAATTATATATAGCTACCGCTTTTGATTATTATTTTTTAAATATTTATGTGCCGATATTTTTTGTTTTTATTTATTGTAATAAAAAATAACAAATTGTAAACGTTTTACAATTTATCAAACGGACCTTAAACGTGCTGACGGCGGGAAGCCAATCAAGAATGGTGTTCAAACTTCAAAAGAACCGGTTGGGGTAGTTTCGTGATTTTATCCGATCAATAAGGGCAAGACGATGAAGAGTGACAGCAGGACCTGCGCGAAACGTTCTACAAAACTTTGCCAGCTGGAACGAACCAGCAACAATTCCCACGTGGCATCAACCGACAAGAACTCCACTACTCCACTGTTCAATGGGTTAACTGTTCAATGAAAAATGGCATTAACTATGTACCCAAAAAAATAAATAAATAAATAACCTTTATTCAACAGTTGGAAGTAACTCATTAATCTTTATTTTACGAGTAAATTATACTTATTTTTTTTGTATTTAAAAGTTATATTATTGTTATTTTTTTTATTTTTTAAAATATTATTTTTTTTATTTTTGTAACACTTAGATTCAAAAGCTAGTTTTTCATTAACTTTTAGACGAAAAATTAGTATTTTCACACTTACACCTCTTGTTTTTTTTATTTTTTATTTTTTTTAATTATCAAATTTTATTTAAAAATTCTTAATTAAAAAATAAAAAATTACTAAATACAAAAATAAGTAAAATAAA
>JAOTRH010228009.1:0-10272 GCA_034768845.1 Heliamphora exappendiculata
AATATAAGTTTTATGTTCACAATTTAGATGAAAATAGACATACCATCGGTACGACTGTGGCACAGAGTTTTAGTAGGTCTGTCTTAATTACGAGGAACAGATAATTGTGTCGTCTATTGTTCCGACTCTCTGTACCAGTACACTTTATGTGTATTGAACAGGATATTTGGGGTAGTTAATTTTATACTAACTATATAAATTAATTCACACATCAAGGTTATTATGAATAGTGCTTAATCTCTTAATTCTGAAATAATTATTATTTGCGTATATTTAATATTTGTTGTTTTGATTCATTAGATGGTGCAATCTTATATAGGTCTACATTCCTGGTGAGTTAGATAGCAGTATTATTTGTACAGCGAATATTAATTATTGACGAAATCCACATCTCAAAATATTGGAATTGATGATACCCCCTTAAAGATGTTTATAAGTTTTGACAATGCCAAACTCTGCAGGTGGATTTAATTATCCGGCGGTCAAATAAGTTAAGCAGGATGGCTTAAGAAATATCAAGATGCCGATTAAATTAAATTTTCAATAATTAAATTTAATTGGCGGGTATCGAGAATCTTAGCGTGGGAGAAATAGTAAGCATTTAATAACAGGAGCTCATTGCAAGAAGATCTTGAAACTATGAGTCAGAGTGCAATTATAGTTCTTTGGTGGTGTGAACTGTAATTCAGTATTTTATAGACATTGCAGAAATTGCTGCGTCTTTCCATAATTACAGAAATCGCTGGTAGGTATCTGTGTTCCATTATAAGTCTTACTCATAATTACTTCTCAGGTCCTTGCTGTAGCCCTATATATATGCGGGTAGGCTGAACCAGTTTTATATTGATATATCATAATTTATCTGTCAAGAGTAAATATATCTGGGTTCTACTGGTATGAGTTCTCGATAGTCCGTAACCCACACTACATTCGACGATCGCGTAAGGGAATACAGTAGAAGATCTGACTGGAGTTTCAACTCGGAATCAAATCGTAGTTGAAGAATCGATTGACAAAAGGTATTTTTCTAAATTAACTTTGGTTGCACGGGTTTTATTTTGATCGTTTGTCATCAATATTTTTATATGGAGCCCGTTTTGGCGTTTGCCCGTTCAGTTAATTTTTTATGTAAAATTATTTTTAAAAATAATGATTTTGGTAGTTTTGTCTCCAACAGTTGAGAGGTGAGAAAAAGAACCGAAAATAACCCTCAATATCACATCTCATGAATTTGAGGATAGATCTTGAGTTTTGGCGAGAATAGGAGAGGAGAAAAAATTTGTAAATAAAAATAAGAGTATGAGAATGTTGTTTCTACTTTGATATTGCTTGTTGGAAGATGGATGTTGATGGAACTTGAAGATGAATACCAAGAACACAATGAAGAACTCAAGGACACTCTTGGTCTTGCTTTCTCTCTCTCTAGAACTAACTTAGAATGTTTAGAGGAAATTATAAAACACGAGAGGGAGAGAGAGAGAGACGACCAAATTTTTGGGATTTGGTGATGGTTAACACTTTACTGTATATAATACTATACTCTCCATCTGAGTCAGTGCTATTATATACTGGACCGAAACTATATCAGCTATTTAATTTTACTTGGCATGGTCAATTGCCTAGATAGTAAAATTAAAAAGAATTAGCATGTCTGGTATGTTGATGGATAGTAGACGTCCACCCATCGTGACATGCTATTATCAGGTTACCAGGCTGCTGGCGAATTAATTTTAAAATGGTAGAGGGAACCAAATTAAAATGAATTCAAGATTTTTCTCATCATAATTAACGGTATTTTTTAATTATGTGATTCTTATGATTAAAATGGCTTTCAACCCACTTGCTTTAATATTCAAAGAAAACAAACTTACGGGACTGAATTTTGTTGACTGAAAATGTAACTTGTATATAGTTTTAACTACAAATGGTATTCTTTCAATACCAGAAAAAGTGTTTGTTTCTGAAAAAGATTCTTCCTTTGGGCCGAAAGGCATGAAGAAGAAAAATGTTCAGAAATAGGGAGACACAGTTTTTAGGGTAGTTAGTGGGCCACAGACAGGTGTGAAAAACCCAAAAGACAGATGTTTTCACTACAATCAGACCCGGCACTGGAAAAAGCTATGTCTAGTATTTCTCAGAAGACAGAACAAACAGGGTAATTTCTGTTCACTGGTTGTGGAAACATGTTTAGCGGTGTTATCTACCGATACCTATTGTGTAGATACAGGAGCCACTAATCAGTCTGTAATTCATTGTAGGAGTTCTAAGAAACTCGACAAGTTAGTGATTGGGAGATTTACCTGTATATGGGCAATAATACAAAGGTAACAGCAGTTGCAGTAGGAGATGCCACTCTTAGTTTTGGTAGAGATCGGATTTTAACATTGAGAGATTGTCTTTATGTACTTGCCATTAGAAGGAACTTAGTTTTCATTTCTGAATTAGTTAAAGACGGATATTTAATTTATTTTAATAACTCTGTAGTTATTAAGGATAATAAATGAGTTATCTATTATGGTACATTGGCGGATGATCTTTATATTATTACTCTAATCTCTCATACACTACAACTGACTGAAACGAATAATATATCTATATTACCATATAAGAGAAAGTCTCTTTTTTTAATGAACCAAACGTTTTTTTGGCACTTACGCGTGGATCATATTAATGTAAAAAGGATAAACAAACAGGTAGCAGATGGACTTTTGAGTTCATTGGAAGTGGAGGCACTTTTGGTATGTGAATCTTGCTTAGAGGATAAGATGATCAAGCGGCATTTTTCGGCCAAAAGCTATAGAGCTAAAGAACCATTGGAGCTGATTCACTCTGATGTATGTGGTCCTATGACAATCTGGGCTAGAGATGGCTTTGAGTACTTCGTTATTTTCATTGATGACTACTCAAGGTATGAATACATTCATCTGATGCATTGTAAGTCTGAATGCTTTGAGGAATTTAAAGAATTCAAGACGGAGACAGAGAAACGTCTGGGTAAAAGTATCAAATCACTACGATCCGATCGTGGTGGAGAATACCTCTTTGGAGAGTTTAAGGACTACTTGTCATCAGAGGGGATTATATCCCAGTTGACTACACCTGGCACTCCACAGCAGAATGGTGTAGCAAAAAGAAGGAATATGATTCTTATGGAGATGACAAGGTCAATGATGAGTTATTCAGGTTTACCAGATTCATTTTGGGGACTCGCTTTAGACATAGCAGCTTACATTCTGAATTTGGTACCTTCTAAGTTAGTACATTTTACTCCTACAGAATTGTGGATCGGACGTAAGTCTAGTCTGAAACACATTCGGATCTGGGGGTGTCCAGCACATGTGCTGAAAGGGAACGTGAGTAAGTTAGAATCGAGGACAAAAGTCTATTTCTTTGTGGGATATCCCAAGGGAATGAAGGGTGGTTTATTTTATAATTATAAGAATCAAAAGGTCATTGTTAGCACCAATGCCCGATTCTTGAAAGAGGATTATATTACGGATCACAGGCCCAATAGCAAAATTATCCTAGAAGAACTGAGAGAAAATACTAGTAGAATGGAAGAGGAACCACAAATCACTGATATTCCATTACCTCGTCGTAGTGAGAGGATTATCGAAACATGTGCAAATCAAGAATAGGGTACTGATGCACATGGTTCAGATTTTGCACAGCCTGTTACTGCTAGTACACAGACACATGTAGTGCCTTGTCGTAGTGGGAGGGTTGTTCATTAACCTGACTGGTATATGTTCTTGAGAGAGTCTTTTGATAGGATCATGACAGAACTAAATACCATGTAAGACCCAACCCTTTTCTTATATATATATATATCCATGCCCAACGTGTCCTTTTTTGTATACGTGCACGCCATCAATGAATGATTTTATGCTTTAACATCGTAGAATAGCATGTACGTTGGTGTTTTGTGCTTTCTCTGGACCCATTAAAGTGTTTTCTCATTTGGAATAGAGGTCCAGTCGACTGACCTGTTGGTCCAGTCGACTGACCTGGCCTGGGGGAGTGTTTTGAGGTTGGGCAGTAGGTTTTTTCAATCGACTGGAGACATATTCCCAGTCGACTGATGCCCACCTGTGGGGTTCCAGTCGACTGACCTTGGTTTTAGCTGGTTTTGTGCTTTTCTAGAACCATTCCTAGTCGACTGACCTTGAGGGTCCAGTCGACTGGACTCTTGGCATACCTAGGCCTATAAATATCTAACCTTGTTTAGATATTTTGAAAAGTTTACTTGACGGCTAAGTTTTCTTTTTTCTCCTCATTCTTTCTAGATTTTTGAGGATACGAGGTTTAGTTTTCGACGAACTGTTAGTGGATCCTTGCTATCCACGCTGTGGGCTCCGCTTTCATCCGGGAAGAATCTCATTTCGACGAAGTTTGATTTTTACATGTAAAATGAGGCATTGAGTTTTTGACTCTCGAGGTAGGATTCTTGACTATGTTGTAGTTTAAGGGTGTTATTTGCTGTTTCACTCCTTTTCACCAGTTGAAAACCCCTTAAATGCCATATTTCATGTTTTAAACCTTGTTGTACGGATAAAAGTATGTTTTTAGCTTTTTACACGGTTATTTTTCATGATATGGACTTGTGGAGGGTTGGTTTTCAAAAAGGTGGTTTGAAAAAAATGGTGGTTTTGGGAATCACCTCGATGTATCGATGTGTATTGGAGGTTTGAGGCTAACTCTTGGAATTGAGCTTAAATTCTTATGTTTCATGGATTCATAAAATCTTTTGAGGTCATTGAAAGTAATATGATGATGTGTATGTGGATATTTAGTACATAGGCGAGTTCGTACTTCTATTTGTGAATCATACGGTGAATTGCATATTTGGGGCATGTATAAATGTCATGCGGTGAAAGACCACTAAGAATTGTATATTTGGGGCATGTATGATGTCCTACGGTAAAAAACTGCTAAGAATTGCATATTTGGGGCATGAAAAATGTCATGCGGTGAAAGACCGCCAAGAGTTACATAATTGGGTTCGTATCATCCTATGGTGATAGACCGTAACAGATTATAGCAGGCATACAACTTTATGATATATGCTAGTCGTGTTTATTTGGGCATTGCTAGATGACTTGAGGGTTTTGGTTTATAAAAACTCTTTGAAAATCCATGTTCTGTTATTGCATAGCTTGTACTATTGCATCATAGTCTTCTCCTATTGGGCTTTGGCTCACGGTGTGGGATTTTTATTTTGTTGAAATTATTTTCAGGTGATGATGTGGATGATCATGTAGAGATGATCTAGAGCTACCTGGGGTGGCAGAAGGCTATGACTTAATTTTCTTTTTTGTAAACC
This sequence comes from Heliamphora exappendiculata, assembly GCA_034768845.1. Lineage (NCBI taxonomy): Eukaryota > Viridiplantae > Streptophyta > Magnoliopsida > Ericales > Sarraceniaceae > Heliamphora > Heliamphora exappendiculata. The sequence continues at coordinate 5,324 of JAOTRH010228009.1, forward strand.
TCAGATGTTGTACGCCTTGAAGCGATTTACATTATGCTTGTATGGTTTGTATTGAGAGGTAAACCAGGGGTACTTGTTTTTATTCCAAAAGATGTATTATTTTGATGGGTGACGTATGTATAAAACGTATCTCTTTTACCAAACAGTGTTGATGGGCTTTCTCTGAATTTTGGGGCGTAACTACTTGGTATCAGAGTTCTGGGTGCTTATACCTAAGAGCCATGGGAAGAGGGTACATCACCTTGTGTGGATGTTGTGCGTGTTTGGCTGCATGTGTCCAACGTTTTTGATAACATGAACATGATAACCTGTTGAGCATGATAGTTGTAGTATACATGGGTATGGAGGTTGGGCTCTAGGATTGATTAATCTTGCTTTAGGGCGTTTGGATTAACACACTTGGAAGCCAAGTTAGAAAGGCGTTTGGCCGACGTGTTTTCTAGTAAGGAGTCTAAGTATGTTATCCAAATGGACAGGTTTTTCTTGTCGGTTCTCCTCATTATGTGAGAGTTGACATAATCTTAAGTGGCTTTGTGTTGGATGCTTATGTGTGTTATGTCTTTTTATATTAGCAATAACATGCTGTATGGAGGCTTATCCTGTTCTTTACCTTAGTATAGAGTTATGTCCATGCGGGGAGGACGGGGCCGTGGCAGGGGCCGCGGCCGGGGCCGAGGTCGAGCATATGTTCAGGTTCTGGAGGAAGGGGACGTTCATGCTCCACAGGAACAGGTGGGCGGTGCTGACGTCATACATAAAATGCTTGCCACTATGAGAGCAATGGCTGAGGCGACCAGGCCTGGAGTGGGGGCTCCTAAGACAAGGTCCTCTGTGGCTATGAGGAAATTCCGATAGTTGGATCCTCTAACCTTTTCTGGGGAGCCAGACCCCAAAATTGCTACCGAGTGGTTAGAAGTGACCACGACAATCTTCGATACTCTGGATATTGAGGAGGATGCTTTGCGCGTGAAGTTAGCGGCGTTCCAACTGCGGGAAGATGCTAGGGAGTGGTGGAAGTTGCTAAGACCACTGTGGATGACACGTGGGCCGCTTTCACGAGAGTTTTCTTGGAGAAGTATTTTCTGAGATCTTCGAGGGATACATACTGAGAGGAGTTCCTCTACTTTGTTAAGGGGAACCTTACCGTGGTCTACTATGAGGCTAAGTTCGCGAATCTATCACGGTTTGCCTCTAAGATGGTGTCTACAGAGTAATTGCGCACTAGGAGGTTTGAGAGGGGCCTTCGATCGGCTATCAAGGATAGAATTGCAGCTCTGGGTTTGGATGTGTACATCGCACTGGTGGAAGTCGCTATCCAAGTAGAGAACTCGCTGGCAGAGAGTCGCAGAGTTAGAGAGGGTAAGAGTCAGCAGGGCAGAGGAGATGTACAGTTGCAAGGGCGTGGGAAAAGGCGCCACAGGTCGTTTGGCCCGAGTTTTGTAGGATCATATCAAACTCAGTTTTCTACTCCTGCACCTTTAATGGCCTCGACGGGAAAGTCTGAATAGAGAGAGGTCACCTGCTATGGATGCAGGAAGCCAGGACATCGAGTGTCGAACTGCTCACAGAGGGGATTGCCCCAAAGTTCAGTGTTTGCCCAGTCACAAGGGAGAGAGCCACCCGTATGTTATGGATGTGGTCAACTGGAGCACTTTTGCAGATATTATCCCCAGGGAGGGAGTGATCAGAGTGCGACCGAATCGTTAGCGATTCCAGCTGCACAGAGGCGACATACTTCCCTACAGCCCAGGACTCAGGTATCTAGGTTTGTAGAGGAAGGTGCCTCAGCACAGTCAGTAAGGGAGCCTTCAAGCCTGGGCCACAATGGATATCCCAAGGCACCCTAGAGCTGAGCTTATTCCCTTGTTGATTCCAGTGCTTCCAAAGCACCAGTCGTGCCGGATACTGCTGTTGCTCCTTCCATGATAAGAGGTACTCCCTTAGTCTTTAGATCATGTGCTAGTGTTCTCATCGACACCGGAGCCACGCATTCATTTATTGCTACTATTTTTGCATCTGCATTGGGATTGGAGACAAACTTATTGAGTAGTGCCTTGAGTGTAGAGACCCTAGTCAGTGGGACGGTAATGTTGAGTCGAGCGTGCAGATCCTGTGAGTTGGGGGTCGCTGGTTGTCGTTTGGAGTTTGACTTTTTCATTCTAGACATGACTGCATTTGATGTCATCCTAGGGATGGATTGGTTAACCACCTACTGTGCCTTTATTGATTGTGACCGGCGGAGGGTCCCTATTTGCACACCGGAGGGTGATTGTTTCTATTTTGTGGGTGATCGAGATGGGGGTTTATTGTCTATGCCCGACGTTGCTCAAAGCTGAGAAAAATTGGGTTTCCTCTTTTCAGCTCTCAGATTAGACGAAACGATCATGGTTCGTAGGGAGTTACCCCCTGTAGTTTGTGACTATCCAGATGTCTTTCCAGAGGATCTATTTGAGTTACCACCGAGCCGTGAGATGGAGTTTTCTATTGAGTTGATACCTGGAGCTGCTCCCATTTATATGCCATCTTATCGCTTTGCACCGGCTGAGTTGCGAGAACTCAAGGTACAGCTTAGGGAGCTGCTTAACAAGGGGTTTGTGCGTCTGAGTACATCACCGTGGGGAGCTCCATCTTTGTTTGCAAAGAATAAAGATGGATCCTTGAGGCTATGCATAGATTACCGAAAGTTGAACCAGGTGACAATGAAGAACAAGTATCCCATGCCAAGGATAGATGACTTGTTTGATCAGTTGAAAGGATCGACTTGCTTTTCGAAGATTGACCTAAGATTTGGGTACCATCAGTTGAAGATTAGGGACGAGGACATAGCAAAGACCGCCTTTCTGACTCGCTATGGTCACTATGAGTTTCTAGTTATGTCAATCGATCTGACGAATGCCTCATCTACTTTTATGGGTCTGATGAACCGTATTTTCCATAAGTACCTAGACACCTTTGTGGTTGTGTTTGTGGATGATATCCTAGTTTATTCACCCACGAGAGAAGCACATAAGGAACACCTACGCATCGTTCTACAACTTTTGAGTGAACATCGCTTGTACGCAAAGTTCAAGAAGTGTGAGTTTTGAATATTAGAGGTGAGATTTTTAGGAAACGTTGTGGCGTTGGGATTTTAGGGGTTAAAAACGAGAAAATTCAAAGATATTTTGAAAAATACTTTAACACCTTGAAAATCAACTTTTGAAAATTTATTTTTATTAAAAATAGAGTCGCCACTTAGGTTTTGAGAAAAATTAAGAAAAACAAAATTGGCTACTGATCTTGAAAACATTAACCAGAGAAAAAGGGTTCGGGGGCTAAGGTACGAATCAGGAAAGGTGTTAGGCACCCCGTTCGCCCAACCATAAGGTTGGCCTCTACTAATCATCATTGGTTCTTTAATAGAATTTCTCAAATGCATGCAAATAAAAAAAATGGAGGCAAATGGAGAACATTCAAAATTAAGTATGAAAAATACATAAAATATATACGTAACACTCAAAAATAAATAAGTGTTAAAAGAAAAATTCTAAGTCCTATGGCATGCAATTTCTATCTGAAGGATTCATGAAACACATACCCACATGTAATATTCACAAAAATAAACTAAACTAACATGGTTTGCATAAAAGAATAAAAAATATGATCGAAGATGATAAAATTACCTAAACATGATTTGCTAACAAAAATAAATAAATAAATTGCACAATTTAAAACACTAAAACATGTAAAATATGTACATTATTTAATTATCTAAAAGATTTAAAAAGTATATAACAAAATCCTATATTACAAACTAAAACAGTTTACCTAATAACAAATATTTTGTACTAAAAGACAAGAAATTATTTAAAGGCAAAAAGTTAATGAAAAAAAAATGTTAGAAAATGTTATTTAAAAGAGAAAACCTAATTATTCACATTTTATATTTTAAAAGAGACAAAAGAAAATAAAAGAAGAAGAAGAAAGCAAAAGAGAAAAAAAAGATTTATACTAACATTTAAAGATGAGAATTAACTTAAAAGATTTTTTGTGATTTTTGAATTTGATGAAAATAGAGAAGAAAGAGGAAAAAAAGAAAATAAAATTATAAAAGAAAAATGAAAATGGAGTTTTATAAGTACTAATACTAAGAGAAAAAAAATGCTAAATAGAATTTTATGAGGAAACTAAACTAATAATAAAAGAGAATAAAATAATAGAAAAGAAAATTACTTTAATAAAAGAAAAGCTAAAAAAAAAATTAAATGAATATTTAAGCTAATATTACTTAGGTTGGTGTTGGTAAAAGAACATTAAACTAAAATTAAAAGAAGAAGAAAACGAAAAAGAAAAAAAAAGAAATGTTAATACAAGAAAATAAAATGTTATAGAAATAAAATTTAGACTAAACAAGAAAATTAAATACTAGAACATTAAATAAAAAAAAAGAAAAAGAATAAAATGTTAGGAAAAGTACATTACAATAGAGAAAAAAAAAATAAGTAAAGTGCTAACAAGGAAAAATTAATGTTAATGAAGAAAATAAAAGACTATAAAAGAAAATATTAAGCTAAAAAAATAGAATATTAGCACTAAAAAAAGAAAATGAAACGTTAAATAAATTACATTAAATTAAGGAAATAAAAGACTACATTGCGAAGGAAAGAAAGTGTTTGAAAAGTAATTACATTATTCACTAAACAAATGCTAACATAAAAATTAAGCTACAAAAATAATTAGAATACTAGTAAAGTAAAACTAAGCTAATTAAAAGAAAATTAAAATAAATGCTAGAATATGAAATTAACATAAAAGAAAGAAAATAAAAAGAAATATAATATTAAAATTAAATGGATGTAATATTGGCGATTACAATCATTTTCATGTAGGTGGCTTAATCATAACGATTAACAACATTAATTAGTTGTAACCGTTGAGAATGTTGGCACTAAGTTGATGGATTAATGGAA
>JAOTRH010228030.1:0-10272 GCA_034768845.1 Heliamphora exappendiculata
GGCTACGTGCTCTGCGTAGGATTCGGCTTCTTCGGGGTGCAGGACGAGGGTACGTCCGGTGAAGCCGTGTTTCAGGGAGTTTTGGAAACTGCGGGCGGAGCCGGCTTCGGTGGTGGGGCCTTGCGAGTGCTGGGCGTTGGCCTGGTTGGCTTTCATTTGTGCTTCGGTTGCCATGGAGGTTGGTGGGTCCTTTCTTTCCCGGCTTCAGCTTGGCATACGGGGTGGGAAGAGGCGGGGGTGAGGAGAGTGCGGATTTCCCGGTAATGCGTTGTGGGGTTTGGGTTTGGGGAATATTTTGAAATGCCGTGACTGAAAAACAGTTTCACGCAAAGACGCGGAAGACGCAAAGAAAAGCAAGGACTAAGCGGCCCTTTTTTCCGCCCACTGGATTGCGGGACGCTTCTTCATCGTTGCCGATCGCAGGAGTCGATTCGCGGGTTCCTCGACCAATTGGTAGACGATGCACGAGAGAGCCACCACGAAGGCGACGTATAAGTAGCGAACCGCGAAGTCTGGCCAACGGACAGCCCACCAAAGGATCGGAATATGGAGAATGTACATTCCGTAGCTGGCTTTGCCGAGGTATACGATGGGCCGCAACGAGAGAAGTCTCGCGAGCCAGCCCCCTCCAAGAGCAAAACCTATAAGAAGCAATGCGTTCATCGGGCGGAGCAACGTATTCATCGAGAGGTACTTCGGCAGGGACTGACCATACCCTAGGATCACCGTGGAGCCGAGCATGCCGATTCCGTATAACCACTTGCCGCCAGGCCGCGGTCGACGTTCCGTAAGAAGTTCAAAGGCGCGATTGGCCGCGATTCCCATTATGAAGTCAGAAACATGGATGATTGGTTTGAGCTGATCGGAAATTCCGATCAGCCACATAGCTTGCGTCAACACACACGCGAGCAACGCCGCAAAGATGGTTCCTCCCCACCTGCGGTTTCTCATGGGAATGACCAATAGCGGGAATATGAGATAGAAGAACACCTCACACGACAGCGACCAGGCCGGCGTATTCCAACCCGCCGTATAGTGGCCAACCCACCACCCTTGCATGAGGGTCAGGTGCATCGCCACCAGCCAGCCCTTCGGTTGATCAGCGGCCTTGATAATGAATGGCGCCACAATCAGGAGACTGAGCAGGTATACAGGATAGATCCGCGCGAAACGAGCGACCAAGTAGTTTCGGACGTTGCGACGATTCCACTCGGTCGGCGCGTAATTCCTGGCCAAGACGAAGCCCGAGAGGACAAAAAAGGTCGGCACCGCCTGGTAGCCGGCGCGCATGATTGTTTGTAACGGACCCGGCAGCATGAGAACGACCGGCTCGTAAATATGTCCCTTGCCGATCAGGTGCCCGAATATGACCCACAGTGCGAGAAAGAAGCGAAGGCCGGTCAACGCCGGCAAGTGTCTGGAACTACTACCCAACTGTATAGAATAGCCCGGTTTTTGGTTGAACTCTTGACGTGTCAAAAAGCGTTGCCGAATCCGGCATGGGATGGGGATGGATGTCTTGTCACGGGAGGCGAAGGTTTCGCAGGCAGAATCGTAGACAGCGCGGCGCCGAATCCCCCGCTGCGCAGTTGGGGCTTGATGGCCGGGGAAAACGCGGCATCGGTCATTTCGAGTTTTCCTGGAGCGCCGCCGTCAATTGGAAATAGTATTTCCATTAGTGGTCCTGGAATTGCGGGTACGACAACGATGTCAAATCCCTCCAGCACGAGTGTGACTCCTGGGTCGGGTAACTACTATCTGATTCAAGGGACGTTTGTCGGGGGAAGCAACGCTCTTGAGCATGGCTTCATTACGTTCGAAGTATGGCCGGCACCGCAATACGCCTGCAAGATCGGCATACATTTCAACCCTGCGTACACCAATAACCTCTATCTTCATGACGATGAAGGCAACGCGCTTGGTGAAGTTGCAGTGGGCCAACCAATTGTCCAATCGAACACGAAATGCGCCCTGAATATCGGGGCCTCGACGATATCGCAGTCAGGCGGTAATTTCACCGTGACGGTGAGTGTAATGTTCAACTCTCCCTATTACGGCTCGAAATATGTTTGGTTGCTCGGATTAGATAGTTCTTCAGGAAGCGGATGGGTATGCCCAAATGCGAATTTTGTAGTGACCGGGACCGGGGCGGCGCCAACGATTATCTCTGTCACGCCATCTTCGGGCGTCTCCGCCGTGCCGTCGGGCGGAAGCTTGACCAATTATCAATACTTTGAAGCGACGGTGTCAGTTCCGCAGGGAGCGTATTCAATATTTCACCAGGAATTGGTATTTAACACGGGATCGACGTGGCTCGCCGGATATTCCACCGGGAGTCCATATTGTAAGGCAATTATAGAGGTAAGCGCGCATCAGCATTCTCTTCAAGGAAATTCTGGTTCCACTGGAAATGCGAATGACGGAGATCCGCCCCTTAGCGTGAGTGAATGTAGCTTTTACCTGCCGGGCACCGGAAGCTACACGCGCTACAACAACATGAATACCTTAGTGCTCGGATTCGCAATTGCTTTTTCTTCCGGCTTTGGCCCGCAACTGCAATCGCACATTTTTAGCGAGACCACAGCAGGCGTTTACCCAACGCTTCCGAATTCATGGGATACCTCCTCGCAGGGACCATGGAAGTGGAATGTTTGCACGAGCACCACATGCACTCTTTCCTTGCCAAGTAGCTTCACAACGTGCATCTCGAATAGCGGCAGTGGATCCACGTGCTCGCTGAATGCAAACACCGATGCCTCATCCAACGTGATCCCTTACGTCATCTCCGCCGCCCAGCCAATTGGCCGGTCGGGGATCACCATCTCCGGAGCATCAGGCGCTGCGCTGCAGAGGGAGCCGAACTACTATAGCGGCTCTGTCGCTTTCAACCCCTTAATGTATATTTCCTCCGGCGTGAACAGCGTCACTATCCAAGGGCTTAGATTCGACGGGAATAGAGGAGGAATGACGTCAAGCTACGCTCGGCTCAGTGATACATGTACAAACAATTGCGCAGAGCTAACCGTTGGCGACAGCTCTTACTCTGATAGTATTACCGGAAACGCCTTCGTCAACGCCCCGCGATATTCTGTTATTGTGAACAATCCGTCTACCACGACCACAGTTCATGACATTTCGGTTACCAGTAACGCTTTTTCGAACGCGTACTACACCTTTATGCTGGTGGCCGGCGTCGGTCAAAATGGCGACGCTTTCAACGGAACTGGCTACTGGGATTACACAAAATGCGAGGCCAGTACGCCGGGCACCTGGTATAACGGGACGCCGTACAATATCACGATTAATTCCAATAACTTTACGGGTGCATTGAGCAGCGCCGTCGCGCTGAACGAAGGAAGATACATGACGGTCTCCTACAACACCTTTACAGACAACTACTACGCCAACGGCGATCCAGCGAATAATGGAGGAGGAAGCGCTCTTTTTATGTCTCCTTGCGTTGATCAGAGCACGATCAGCTACAACACGATCTCGGCTCCAGATGTGCAGCAGTCTTCCGTTGGGGGCTTGGAGCTGGATGGCCAGAATATTACCATCGCGAACAACGCGATTACTCAAATTCCCCAGGCCTCGATCGCTCTCCAGGGAGTCGTTGGCGTGACGATGCAGGACAGCGGGTCAGGGCAGGCGGGAGTAATCTCATACTCGGGCAGTGATGCCGTGATTCCGATAGGCGGTATCTTCATTAACGCCATTTCATATTTTGGCTCTCAGGCGATCCGAACGAATTCGTCTATAAGCGTCACAGGCACCACCGTCACTACAAACAATGGTACCGGTGTCGCGCTTTATTCAGATGGCGCGGCGTTCGGTTCGGGCATAGCCGTGACAAGCAATTGCTTTGATTCCGGTATCCCACCCATTAGCTATTTCGGCGATACAACGCAGGCCAATTCGTCTGCCCTCTATCAATCGGCGAACAACTCGACGGGTTGTCACTAACACAACAATGCTAGGTTGGCGCTTTACTTAAGAGCCAGCCTAGCTTCCCCTTGCTGCGATACGTACGGAAGAAGATAGAAAACGATGTCTCGCCGTTCGGCGCGTGCTCGTGTGACCATTACCTTCAGCTGTTTTTACTGAAGAAATACGGACACGACATTGGAGGCGAAGCCGCCGGTCGTTATTGCAAGAGGAATCGCATGAGAGCCCCCGCGGAAGCCGGTAGGTATCATGAGGTTAACCTGATCGAGCCCCACAAAGCCCGGAGCAGCCCCAGAGTAGGTTACGTTTATAGGCGTCCCGTCCATAGTAGCCACGGCAATCCCTGGCGACCCGCGCAAACCCGTTCCATAAACTATTAGATATGCTTGCGCCGCGCCCGCGATACCTAGATAGGAAAGGGGAGTAAGCGTCAGGAGCGTCTGGGAGCTGTCAGGTGCTACCAAATCAAGAAAACCCACAGCAGCCTGGCTATTCGAGAAAAGAACTGGTGCCACGGGTTGAATTGGGATAGTTGCAACTCCGCCATCTCCTATCTGGACTTGTGCTTGGCCCGTGGCAGTACCGCTAGGAATCTGAAAATTCATCTGGGTTGGGGACGTGTATAGAACAACGGCCTGGCGAGACACTCCGGACGCGTCCGTTACAGTTATGCCGCCTGACAATCTCGCGCCGTACGCAGTGGCGAGCGATTCGGGGGCGAATGGGCCGTATTTGTTGTCAGCAGATGACACCACCGCAAAGGGCGGTCCGGTTCGGGAAGCGTTGAAGTATACATAGTCATTCGCGTCCACAACGTCGAGTTTTCCGTCTCCATTGAAATCAGCGGCACCTAAAACAGCCAAACCAAGTGGAACGCCGGTTTGAAAAGTACCGTCGCCTACTCCGAAGAAGACCATTCCGTTGCCGATCAGGTCGGGGATTTTGTCGCCGTTCATATCAGCTACGAGAGTAGGCGACTCCACAACTGAGTTGTTGAGAACAGTGAATTTACCCCCGCCTTGACCAAGCAGAATCCACGCGCCAACTGCGATGTCAGGTCTGCCGTCAAGATTATAGTCTGCAAGCAGAGGAATCGGAAAACCCGAAAAAGACGGGACCGGTAGAGTCGCCGGACCGCTAAATGTGCCGTCACCGTTTCCTGTGTAAATCGTCATCGTCGTATTTGAAAGGCTCGTGCCCCTATTTCCTACAACTAAATCAGTAATTCCTTTGCCGTGAAAATCGGCGCTCACGACTTGCTGAGGAAGCGGTCCGGCCGGATACGTGACTGGGCGTTGAAAGCTCCCATCTCCATTACCCAATTGGATTTGAAGCGAATCCACCAAGTCCGGGTAACCAACAACCGCGGCCGTTACATAAGCAGCATCCACTTTACCGTCGCCGTTAAAGTCGCCGATGGCAACGGACATGATGTTGGGAGCGCTGGGCGTAATGATCGGACCTTGAAAAGTGCCGTCACCATTCCCAAAGAGTACAGCCAAAGCGCCAGACGTTCCATAGAGCCCCAAAAGCACGTCTTGCTTTCCATCGTGGTTGAAGTCGCCGACAGTCGCGCCGACTATCAGATATCCAACCGGGGCGTAACCGAAAGTATTGATAAACTGCCCGCCCTTATCAGAAAGATAGATCTTTATCGAGGAGTTGCTTAGAGAGGAACTATTCCAGAATAATAAATCGGGAAGGCCGTCGCCGTTAAGATCGGCGGTGACAAGATTCTGAGCGGCTCCTTGGGCTGGAGCAGCGGCCGCCCAGAACGTTCCGTCTCCAAGCCCGAATTCGACGAACTGGCCTGACAAAATATCCAAGATCCCGTCTCCATCGACATCGATTAGAATGCCGCTCAGCGCATAGTCCGCGCGGCGGACAAATTTACCTTTGCCATCGCCTAACAGAACAGAGCCTGTCACGATGTCAGGGAAGCCGTCGCCGTTCACATCACCGATCGCAGGAATCCCTGCAATAGCGCTAACTTGATCGAAGTGAGGAAATCCGCCTTTGCCATCATTCATGCCGACTATTACAATTCCGTTACCCGTTAGAACGAGGTCCTGCTGTCCATCTAGATTCAGATCTCCGGATGCCGCGGACACGCTTGTTTCAAGCGCAAAAGCATATAGAACTAAGGGAGCGCCAAAGCCACCAGCCGCTTGACCGTAATACGCGGCCACTGTAGAACCGCCCGAAGTAGAAATTACCGTCAGAAGATCCGGCAGACCATCACTGTTTAGGTCGGTCGCCAGAAGTGGCTTTCCGTTCACACTGAAGGCGCTGGTCAGTGCGAAGCTACCATCCGAATTACCGGGATAGATCGATGACACGCAGTTGCCCGTGAAGTCGCACAAGGTCGCCAACAAGTCAGGGTTCCCGTCGCCGGTGACATCCGCAAAAAAGGTGGACTGGAATGCAGGAAAAGTATAGGGACGGTTAGAGACCAAGTTGAATTGCGTATCGTAAATGAGTACGTTAGCCTGTGTCTGTTTATTCTCCAGACCGGAAGACGTGGTCGTGAAAAACAAGAAATTTCCGGATTTGAGAACCGCACTAGAGCCTACTGCTGCGGGACCGGGCAGCGCCGCAAGGTCTACATTTGGCCGCCCAGATTTATTAACACAACTCGTTAGCGTCTTGCCATAATTCGCGACTGCTCGAATGAGCTTGGGAGGAACGTCGGACGTCAGCTCAAAATCTGTGTACGTTCCGTCGGCTTGCCGTGCCAAGACACCGGCATACTCGGGTACAGCATTTTGGAAACTAAAAACAGGGCACGGAGCTTGAGCGTTGGCTCGAATCGAAGCAACAACTAATACCGACAGTGCAAAACGTGATCGCATTAAAACCATCCATCTTTGCAGAAAGTATTCAACCGCACAGCGATATCTGACAACACACATGATGTGGCGGATTGACTCAGGTTTCGACTCTCGTCCCGTTGAAATGTCCCAATTGTTCACCTCCTTTTGTTAAGTCGACTACGGTAGAAGCACGCGCCTTTCCATAACCGGCGCGCGAACTAGCTACCACGATGAAGACTTGCAGCAATAATTTCAAAGAACATAACCCCAAGCTGATACCCGACATAATGGCCGGGTTGCGCAACAGGCGCCAGTCCTCACCTTCGGAGGGCGCTTTCGCACACATCCTCCAGGCCGTCGAAAAGTAGATGGTTTACCTCGGGTCGCGTACAATCTTGCAGCCTGAAGAGGCGACGTGACCATCCGTGGACGCCTCGTCTAGCTAAGCTGGGTGCAGCGGGCCTACCCTCCAATTTCTTACGGGAGCCACGTCTAAGAACCTGTCGGGCAAGTAGTCACTGCGAGTTCATCCGCGCTTTACGACGGCAACCGGAAGTGGGTCAAGACGGACCGAAGGCACAGATCCGCGCTCGAAGGAACTATCTGACATGCTGACGTGTCTCGATAACTTCAGCCATTCATAGCTGAGTTTATCAGCTGTTTTGACCCAAAACCCAAAAACTAGACCAGGGGAACTTCACCACCACCAGCGCAAGCTGGCTCAATCTCGTCGAACGGCTGTTTGCCGAAATCACCGAACGATGTGTCCGCCGGGGCAGCCACACCGCCGTTCCTGTCCCGGAGAAAGCCATGCTTGAGTACCTCGACAACCGCAATAAAAACCCCGAACCGTTTGTCTGGACCGCCACTGCTGACCTCATCCTCGGCAACGTCCAAAGACTTTCTAAACGAACTGATAACTCACTAGTGCTTAGTCGCGCAACACCGTAAATCGGCTGATGCAATACCCTAAGCCTGCGCCTACGAAAACATCTGCCGGATAATGCGCGGAAAGACTGACTCGCGAGAAGCCAATGGCCGCTGCTGTGCTATACGCGGCTACAGGTACCCATCTGTGAGCATGTCCGTAGCGTCGCGAAACCACCGTCGCAACGGCAAAGGCTGTAATGGCATGACCCGAAGGGAAGCTGTTATGCGCAGATGAGAACCTCTTGCCGCCCTCGGAGAATGTATCCGAGAAGTTGCCGTTCGCCGGGATCGTTGTGGGTCGCCAGCGCGCTACGGATGGCTTCACAATCGCCGTCAGGATTTCGGCATCCGCCACTGCTTCCGCCGCAAGCAACGCAGTCTTGGTCATTCCGGGATTCTTTCCTATCTTCCCCGCTGCATACAACACGGCCGGAGTCGCCAGAATTGCGGCTGATGTTCCGGTGCTCGGCATCGCGTTGTTGAATCCGTTGAAGCTGGTCGTATTTCTGAAGTAGTGCGCAACCGGAGGATCTGCGCTCGTCGCGAGAGCGATTCCCGCCAGTGCGAACGCAGCCGTTGGCCAAACGTTCCGTTTGTGAGCGAGGCGCCGAGGAAATGTCCACATGGACTTCTGGTCCTCAAGAATGTTGGGAACAATTTGCTTCAAGCTAGAGTCACGGTCGTCAGCGGCGTTCGTTTGGGCGCGTGCGGTCAAAGGCAACAAGGCAGCCACGATGAGGATCGAATACCATCTCATTCTTTCGCTGATTCGAGTATGAAACCGTGAAACTGAATATAGGCTGAAAGCGGTATTGGTGACCGTACAAGAGTGTGCGGAAAGCTTCATGTCCCGCCTTGAAAAGTCCTCTAACGTGCCATCGCGCTGTCGATATGGCCAGTGGAGATCGGTAAATGCTAAACGCAATTTCAAATACAGCTTCCACCCAAACTATCGCCCCAAGCGCTGCGCCAACGCAGAAAACTCAGGCAGACACAGAGTCCAACACAAATGCCTCCACACCTCTGATACCGTTCACTTAAGCAGCGCTGCCCAAGCTGCGCTTGCTGCTGTCAAGGAAGCCCGGGAAACACCGGCGCAAACCGCCAAAGAAGCCAACGCCGGCGACCTTCAGGCGAAACGGCTACTCGCTAAAGAAGCCGCGAGTAAGTCGCTACGGAAAGAGAATCCCTCAGGGCTCGTTAGAGACCACAAGAATCTTGAACGTACCCGGCTGCGGTGAGCGTTTTCCGTTGCTCCCCGCAGCGTAGTCAGCAGAAGGCAGATAGAGGCGATGTGTCACAGAGTCAAAGCCCATCGTTCTCGCACCCTCACCGGTCTTCACACTCTGACTGCGTAATGCTCCTGTCGATATCTCAGTAGCGACTGTCATCTGAGAGTCGCCGGTGCTGGCGAACACCTGGCCGCGGTCAAACTTCACTGCGTCCACACTCTCGCCGATCGGCACGTCGGAAATAACCTTGCCATCTCTCGTATCCATCGCGATGAGTTTCTGTGGACCACGGCATCCAATGAACAGGCGGCCTTTCGTGGCATCGATTGCCATCCCGACCGGCTGGCCGCCGGGCGCCACAGGCCAATTCGCGATGACTTGTCGCTTCGCAAGATTCACCACCGCCACTTCGTTAGTGGTCATCAGGTTGATGTACACAAGCCCGTTGTTATCGGCAGCAAGAAACTCCGGTTCTCCGCGCAAAGGAATTGGAGAATCGATCTTTCCGGCTTTCGGATCGAGATCAGGCTTCAGGGTCATTAGTGTCTTCCCACGCCCGGAGACCACGAGAACCAAGCCATTAACGCGGTCGAAGATAATCCCGTCGGCATCCGGCATGGTAGCAATGGTGCCGAGAACGGCGTAGTTTTTCAAATCGAAAATCACGATGGCTCCATTCCCCCCGCCGTCGCTGATGAAACCGCGTTGAGTCTTTGGATCAATCGCAACTCCATGAGCGTTTACCTGACCGGGGATGTCACCGAGCGTCTTGCCGTTCCCCGCGTCGATCACCACCGTGTGCGTAGCACGAGGAACAAAGAGCCGATGAGTCTGCTCGTCAACGGTGATGTAGTCCCAGCTCCCGGAACCGCCAATTGGAAACGTGTTGACAACCTTCCAGTCACCGCGAACGACGAAAGAGAAGAGCAGTGTGAAGATAACCAGAACGAACATTCTCATGGTTGACCATCACAGCAACAGGAACTGAAATTTCACTGAATAAGTTTTCTCGGGGGCGGGGAACATCCTGAGGCTCGGAACAACTAGCGCTGCATCCATCTTCGATGCGGCGCATTCCGCGTTTATTCATTTCATCCCCTCCCGTAGTGAAAACGGAGTGCCCACCATGTCCCTTCACGACGTGGATTGAGCGAGCACCGTTCGAACCCAGGGAATGAATAGATGTGACCCAAGAGGCAGGGGTAGACAGAATAGATGTGACCCGCCGACGACCGCCCAGAACCAAAAAGAATTTCTTTGCGCCTTGCGGCCTTAGGTGTGCCAGTGAGACTGGCGAATCTAGTGGAATGAAAGGAATCCACCATGTGAATTACCCGTTCAGCATGTAGTAG
>JAOTRH010228041.1:0-77204 GCA_034768845.1 Heliamphora exappendiculata
GTTGAAAGTTTAATAAAGATGTATTTTCTGGATCCCCGAGCATGTATTTTATTTCGGCGTTGGATATTCTCCCAACAAATCCTAGTTATGATGAGAATATCAAAATTCGAGTAAATCCACATCCTGAACCACTCGAGTAAGTAGTTCGATATTTTTAACAGGACAATGTGTATTCTGATTTTTACCTTGATCCGAGCCACTCAAGGGTCTGAGTCGCTCCTAATGACTTGGTTATCTTGAATCGACAGAAATACACACAAATAAGCGGGGGATGTTCAAAGGTGTTGAGACAGTGGCCTTAGAGGCTTGAGCCACTTGCTGCCTCTACCTCTCGGACTCGAGCTACTGATCTTTAAGTGACTCGGGTGATCAACTCCGTTCATTGCCCCAACTCGAAAAGGAGAACTCAGAAGAGTCGAACCACTAGACTCCTAAGTTCAAGTCACTCAACTAAAGCTACTCGGCGTCGAGCTACTGAATCTATTCCACTCGTGATCACAGAGCGAGGCACTAAATTCTTTCAGAGAAGGTTGAGTAACTCGAGTCACAAAGGATTTTTAGTTGATTAGTCAAAGCTATTATGACCATGAGTAACTCGGCTGAGCATATATCGCCACTTAACATATGAAATGTAGCTCTGACTATGGATGCTGCTAATTGATAGATGATTCGAGATATTGGGATCTCTTCCGATAATGTGATTATGTGCCTCAAAATATATACTTCCATAGCACATATTATAAAGTGTCGCACTAACTACGACTGAAGATATACAACAGCACAGACTATGACAGTAGCCCTAACCACTTGGCTATACTCCCATGGCACAGACCATGAAGACAGCACATACTGTATTATCGCCACGACACAAATTGTGAAGACAGTACAGACTGTGTAACTCTGACTATCTAATTACTACGACATAGCGTAGACTGAGTGAAGCTAAACATATATAGCACAAGCTATATTAACATATATTCATTTGAGAATTGAAAGACTGTCCTAGAGACAATGAAGACAGTGGCAGTATAAATCTTGCACGAGATGTTGGGAGACATGTGGCTTGGTGGCTAAGGAAAAGACTTGTCAGACCATGGGACCCTTCCACTTGAGTCACTCGAGTGACCCCCAAGTCACTCGAATCGAGTGGGTCGGGTACTTGACCCGAACGGGTTGGGTACCCATGGGGCACCTGTTGGCCGACCTAATTGAGTTGGAGTAGAACACCAACTAATTGATTTTCGGGACAGAATTCCTTGATTTTTCGAAGATCACCTTTCAAGATTTGATTAAATCTCTTAAGAAGTCCTATTCTAATCTTAACAAACTCTTCTGATGGTTATAAATAGGAGAGATAGTTGTGATTTTGAGAATAATCAGATTAGAGAGCCTAATACGCTGTTCACACTGCTAATACTACAAACTCAATTAGCCTTCTCCTTTACCCAACCTTATCTCTCACCGTTCTGTGTTTCTAACTACTTTGCATATTTTGTCTCTCTATTATCATTTATTATTTGTCTATTCCAAAAGGATTCTACATATATAATTAATTATCTTATTGATGAGAACCGATTGTATTGGCAAATTTATAATTTTTATTGCAGTAATGCTCGTTTAAATATAAATACAAGAAAATATTTGAGGCGTCAATTATGTTGTTGTGGTTGGACATAGAATATGCTGCGAATTAGTAGAATCAACTAATTTATTTAATTATGCCAGGGAGCATATCGACTAAAAAAATACTAGCATCAAAATTTACGAGTCTGCTTGAAGTAGAAATACTTTCTCTAATAACAAACATGAATAAAAGAAATTTTTTTGAAAATTCTTATTAATCAACAACTATTTTTCTGTGAAGCGTAATTCATGAATTTATTGTGAAAGACAATCTACCCGTACTAGGAAATAAATAAAGAAAAGACAACAATCGCCTCTCAAGGTAAAAATAAAAGAAAATAAGAAAATTACCAAAAATAGAATAAATTTGAGTTAAGCTAAAATTCTGAAACTAGAATAAAATATAAGATTGTTGGAAAAAAATTTAGACTTGAATGGATTTGGGAAGCTTTCGGAATTGATAAGTCAAATTTATTTTAAACCGACAAATTTGACGTTTCCAAATCCTAAACGAAGGAATCGAGCCGAAATCCATAATCAATCATAGCATAACAATAAGTATTGTCTGTTGGGATATGTTTTTATCGAATAGCCAATTTGCCATAATCAGGTCACACTTCTACTATCACTGTTGGATTTTTCCGTGGTCGTAAACCTTCATAATTTTTAGAGGGTAAAATATAACTCTTTTCTTCTCAAGCACATTCGTACTACAATCAATCTGTAATCGATTCGTATTAATTTATTCATCAATTTGTTTTATAAATCTTGTAGTACAAGCATCTAAACTCTAAATTATTTCATAACTTACATTTATAGCTTAGAATATTCAATTAAGCAAGGTTTATACATGGAATGAAAGAAGAAAGAAGAGAAGACAAGTAAATTACAGAAAAAGATAACAACAAAAATTAATGAATATTTTTTTAATGGATTGCCAAACTAACCTAATATCTAAATTCTAGCAACATTAATTAAAGAATGGAAAGAAACAATATGTCTGGCTGGAGCACAAAAGGAAAATGATCATTCCCAGTTTGCAAGGAAAAGGCATTCCATGACATTAGAGAATGGAAAGAAACAATGTTACTTCGTCCATTGCAGTTTTTAATTTTTTTTAATCATAAATATAGAAAAAAGTAACAAATTCAATCGAATGGCTCAAACTAGGTCTCGGCGAAAAAAGTTGTTTGGGTATGATCTTTTAAGACAACTTGTTCATAACCCTACTTATGTGACATAAGGAAAGTGTCCGAATATGGCGAAGAGAAGAAGAGGTCGCGCATAGAATTGAATTGAATAAAAAATTCAAAATTAATAGTTTAGGTTTACTTAGAAAGTGATCTCTAGAGTTAAGCTTTTAGTCAAAGGTCTAAAAAAATAAATTTTAAGCCGCAAGATTCATCAACAAAAATTTTAACGCTTAAGGTCCAATTGCGTGATTTTTCAAAAAAATACCATACAAATAGATAAATGTATCTATTTTGCATAACAAACAGATAAATTTATCTGTTTAATATTCATTTATTATTCATTTGTTTAATATGTAAACAGACAAATTTATCTGTTTGCATATCAACACAGATAATACAAACAGATAAATTTATTTATATTTTTTATACGTGCTTCAAAAAGATAGGTAAATTTATCTGTGTTCTTTGCATACGCTTTCAATAAAAAACAGATAAATTTATCTGTTTTCTTTATACGTGTTTTGAAAAGACACAAATAAATTTATTTGTATTCTTTTTACGTATTTTTAATAATACAGATAAATTTATTTGTGCTTTTTATACGTGTTTTTAATAAAAAACAGATAAATTTATTTGTGTTATTCGTACATATTTCGAAAAGGTACAAATAAATTTATTTGTATTTTTTAAACGTGATTTCAATAAAACAGATAAATTTATTTGTATTTTTTACATGTGCTTTTAATAAAAGACAGATAAATTTATCTATATTTTTTATACATATTTTAAAAAAGCATAAATAAATTTATTTGTTTTAGAGTCTTTTTGTTTCAAAAAATTTTTGTGTGTCAAAACTTTTATGCGAATGAATTTTACTCGTTAAAAATTTTTATACTGTATGAAAAATAGTAAACGACTTATAAATTGAACTGCTAATTAATTTTTAATAAATTTAAACTATAAATTTTAAATTTGAAATAATTTATTGAAAGTACATAACAATTTGTAAAACAAAATCTTGATAGGAGTAGAGAGGGTATCGAGGGAGCCATCCCAAACCAAATCTCGCCCAATCCCCCTCTTTCTAAAAGACCACATTTCTTTCTAGAACCTAAGAAGGGATATATCTACAAGTTAAAAATTAATTATTGTATTTAAATTTTAAGTGTTTAAATTTATTTTTTAAATAAAAAAATAAAATTAATATAAACAATAAATAATTCAAAGTTGAAAGAAAATTTAGTCAAATAAAAAATCTTCAAACTTTTGAAAAATCGATTCTTGCTCCCTTATATATAATGAATAATATTAGTAATATTTACACAATAGTATTTGTGTCATATGAAAATATTAGTAATTATATAAAAATATTAAAAATAGAGCCCAAGTAATAAAAATAATTATATAATAATTTATAAAAATAAAATGTATTAATTAAGATTATGGGTGTTTAAAATTAATAAGGTTTCAAAATAAGATAAAACAATAATAACAAGAAAAAAATGTTTAGTCCTTTTTTTATGTTTATATATATATTTAAAAATATCATAGTTTCTATTATTGGAAATTTTAAATATTAGTATTTTTTTAGACCTCATAAAAGGTTTAATCTCATAAATTTTATTTTAAGAAATTTAGTGCAATTAAATTTAGAATAATTATATTATGTCTAATTTATTCCTCTTTAAAAGTTAATATTTTTTGTTTTGGACAAGCTGAGAAATTCATTTGATATATTTATCAACTTATCATAACTATTGGGAGTAAAAAGTGATATATTTTCATTTAACTAATATATCAACTTTATGAACTTATAAATGTATTACTTATCGCATGAGACTAAAACTGTAAAAAAATTTGCTACAAGATTAAAATTTTATTATCAGTTGATAATAGAACTTATACTAAAATTACTCTTTATTATATACATATATTTTTTATAAAAATTATATTTTTAAAATTTATTTATTAAAATATATTAAATAAGATCCATATTAAATATAAAATTATCTAAAAATATATTTTAAAAAATTATAACTTTAAGTAAAATTTTTTGCCTTTTGGCTTAGTCTATGTTTGGCCCAATTTTTTATGAGGCTTTTTATTTAAAAACTTGAAAGCCCATTTGTTTGATCTCTTATTGTAATTAATTGACTTTTTTATATTTTTTTATATCTATTTTATATAAAAAAGTCAAAACCTACAAAAAAAAAAAAAAAAAGTTAAGTCAAAAACAAGTTTAAAGCCACTTTAAGCATTTGGTTTAAAAATTACACATATCTCAATTAAATAAATTTTTTAACTTTTTAAATTAAAGTGATTTAAAGCACAAAAAGCTAGCTTAAAACTGATGGCCATACAAACTCTAATGTTTAATTTGGGGTTGTTTTGGTAATTTAAGATTACATTTCATGTAAAATACACTACTGCAGTCTGCAGCTAATTTCGTTATCCATATCCCAAACGACCAGTGTGTCCCCAGAGCAGAGCGAAAGAGCAATGGCTTCATCTCTTCTACTTCCAGTTGGTAAAACCCAAAACCATTCAATTCTTCTCTTTTCTTTTTCTCTTGTTTTCTCCTCTGTTGTGTTAATTGTCCAACTTTCTCAATGCAATGCCTACTATGTGTTTGTGCGTGTGTTTATGTGCTTATTATTCATCTTTGTTGCTCTCCACTCCGCTGGCTGTGGTTGATCATGAACCCAGATTGTATCCTGCATTTATGAGGCATCGAATGCTTTATTACACAGTGTGAAAGTGATTTCTTTTACTCTTCGCATTTGCATTGTCAAATGGGTTTGGTTAGAGCATCTCCAACCCAATCCTTCATTTTAGAGAATCCAAATGAAGTTTCTATATTAAAAAATTATGGGTTTAGAGGATTTCACTATTCACACAAAACTCCAACCACATCTCTATTTTTTATATTCAAAAAGTGGGTTCATTACTATTTTTCTCCATCCTCTATATTTGGAAGATCAAACCGCTCATGCTTTGATGGGGTTTTAAAGGATGGGTTGGAGCACCAATTTCCTCTCAAATTGAGTTATAGAGGACCGGTTGGAGATACTCTTAACAATATTTTAGAAATTAGTAGTCATGTAGGAAGAGGTATGCTGGACTCGACTTCTTATTGACTGTTACACTTGTATGCGGGTAAGCATATGCATGAAGAGGCTATGCTGGGCATATTGTTTGGGCAATTTATGTTTAAAGCAATGAAATTAAATTTGTACCCAGTAGTCGTAAACTAACTAACTCCCTAACATTAAGGGGTGGATTCTTCCTCCTCTGACTGGCACAAACTTGAACTTAAAGCATACTTGCACGAAGTGGCTGCCCATAAACTCAAACTGGCATTTTCTGGCTTCATTGCCTGTGCTTGTATGATTGCAATAGGATATATGAGGTAGGGGGATTGGAATTGCCAAGACATATGCTTATGCTGCAATAGGTGAAGCAAAGCATACCTAATGTCTTTATAATTATTTTCCCTTGTTATCATTTCCTCAAAGGGGCTGCTCTGAGACCTGAACTGAAGTCACATTTGACAAACCAAGCTCTTATATTGCACCAAGCCTATGTTACTAGAAAACTTTCACTCACTCGTGAATTATGTTTGAAACATATGTTCTGAAACATAGTACAACACTGTACACCTTCGTTATAAACAGTGAATTTAGCAATCTAATGCAATCATCTAAATCTTTTCTATTTGTTTCTTTAACATTTTTAGAGGAGAAAAAATCAAAAGTATGAATCTAAAATCTAGATAAAATGGAACTTTGGCAAGAAAAAAATACAAAATAAATTGGTTATAATGCTTCCTAAATATTAGTTTCACATGAATAATTTGAAACATAGTATTCTGTCTGATGGGATGTTTGATGGGATAGATACATTCTAATATTGTAATCTATTGAAGCCTACTCGTATCATACCGCAATTTAGGGCATATGGTGCACTATGTTCCCATTCCCATTTCTCATACTGCAACCATCTGCATTCTATATAACACAGCACATTGCAAACTGTGGAAATATTGTTGGACAATTGGTTTATGTTTCAGTTTAGTTACTTCTTCGAGAACTAGTTGTCAGTTTGTTTGATTGATTATTCAAAAGGATAACTCATCAACTTCCCAATAATAGATAGATCTGGTTAGTAGGTATTATATGACGAAATTGAAATTTATGTAAATATTTCCTTAGATCCGGTTAGTAGGAATTATGATGACATTGAAATTTATGTAAATATTTCTTTGCCAATATATATTTCTGAATGAAGAATTTGTATTGATCTAGGTTCTGCATTTTCTAAATGTTTGTCCACCAATCCTCGTACCTTGGCTGGAGGCAAACTTCGAGGTGTGATTGTGCAATGCTCAAGTTCTGAATTGAGAATAGAATCTTCAAAGACGATTGAAAATGGGGATGGGTTGCTCTTAGTTAAGCGCAGGGATGTCATTGGGTTGATGGTGGGCGTTTCAAGCCTCTTGCTTAAATCATTTGATGCTGATGGAGCTGGATTGCCACCTGAGCAAAAACCTAGACTATGTGATGATACTTGTGAGAAAGAGCTAGAAAATGTATGGTGAGATTACATAGCTCCCTTATCTGCAGCACTTCCCTCATTGTTTTACATTTTGGTCTCATCCCACTAGACAATATTATCTTATTCCCACTCAAAATTTATCAGTTAATAGCCTAATATCATATATTTTTTTGTTTACCTCTAGCTATTTTCTAAAATATCTTGAATTCCCCAAGATACCAAAAGTTAGGAAAAGTACATTTTGAAGCTTACACCAATTATAGCATAAAGCAATATTAAAAAAAGATATGTGAGTCTTTTGTCCTCTGACTTATTCAAGAAAAGCCTCTACTCAAACTGTTCAAGCTATAGCCTCAGATTCACGCAAATAGTGAAGCACTTGTGATGTGCATGTCATGCCAAGGCATGAACCTCCTACATTTAAGGCGATACTTTGTGGATGGGAATTCACCAATAAGCTTTAGAACAACACTTAACCACTGCAAAACACTGCTTGAGGATGAGTTCAGGCATGTTGGAGGAACCCGCAAGCGGGATGATGGTATACTATTCCGTCAGGCCTCTACCCCTCTCTAGAGTCTTTATTGGTCTAACCACACAGCCACAGATCCCTTGAGGGGATCAGGATCGGCTTTGATACCAAATTTATAACAACCTGTTCCAAACTGTACAATATTGTGTGCTTTACCCACCATACACAGCGTAGTCTCTCATACATGCACACCCACATGCCAAGCACATGACTTTGTTCTTCTTAAGTCTTCTTGAAAAAAAGGCATGGTACTAGGTAAGTCCTATCACTTTACTTATATGGCATTGGAAATTACACTTCCCATTCGATGTGGGATCGAGGTGTCATACCTTTTAACTCCCAGAATCTGAATAGAGGCTTAACATATATTGGTTTTCAAATGCTAGTCTTGTATCCCTTGTTTTGATTCCAAAGCCACCACTTCTTTCTTGTGGTATAGCCCTATAATGCGAGTATACTAGGCTGCTCTGCATCATCGAAACATGCGACAAGTGATAGGTCTAGATCAAAAGTTCAATGGGAATTGAAGAGGAGATATGCAGCAAACAAGGTGAATCACCCTTGTGTGGTAAACGAACTCATACTAATGCTAGGATTTGTTCAGAAAATTTGGAAATGCAATAAGTCTATGGAAAGCTCTTGGTTCTTGTTTGAGCCATTATACATTTATGCTTATAGCTTCTGTTGTTTCGCCGAAATTTCGTGATCCAGCTAAACTTAATAATACATAGATTTAGTTCCACCATTGCTTCTATTTTTTTTTTTTTTCGTTTTTTTCCCACATCTATGAGAAGGGCCAGCCACTCGATGGATACCAGAGACATCTTCTTCCATTACCTAGTTGCCACAAACCAGCTGATGTATTCCTACTTTTATGGACATTTGGGCTCCCTTTTTTACCATCAATTTAACTTCGCATGTATTATGGAAACACTCTCATTAATTGGTCAGTGGCACTTGTGTGCACCTCCTTTAATACTTATGTAACAGTAGTTAAATACTTCTTGTGATATGAGGTGGATTGTTCATTGTTTTCTAGAACTTTAACTTCCAGCATTCATATCCTCTTGTGAGAAATGTAATTTGATTGATACTTGTAATGACTTCTGTGGATGGGTGGACTATAAACTCTAGAAAATTTCTGATTGATGAAGGTACCCATGGTAACTACCGAGTCTGGTTTGCAGTACAAAGATATTAAAGTTGGTTTAGGCCCTAATCCCCCGGTTGGTTTCCAGGTAAATTTCTGAATGTCCGAAACTTACTTTCAATTCCAAACATAGCAAATACAGAATGGTGTCTCCTCCAATCATTCTAATTTCTCATGGAAAATTAAGTTCCTCTTTCCTATGTGGCACCCATTAACTTCTCTCTTTTTATAATTCCTAAACAAACATTTAAACACAATTCAAATTAAAAACAAAAAATAAACTACCAACCATTCACATCTTTTTACCTTCCTATTCATGCACGTTTCCCATCTCAAAGCCGCACTCCTCTTTTCTCTCTCTTTCTATATGATTCTCTCTCTTCCTCTATCTAAATTCTGTCTCTCTAACCCTATGAAGCATAGGTGCGGATACGCGGTGCGGGTATAGTACGATATGGGTACGCCGGTACGATGAAATTAAAAACCATCGGGTATGGGTATGCCTGTGGTACGGCGGTAAATTTATTTATTTTTTTGTACCTTTTAGCATTACATTACATATATCCTAAATACAAAATTATTTTTTGCTTATGAGAGAAAAAAATAAATATTAGATCATATAAGCATTATCGTCCCAAGTCTATGTCATTGGCAATTGCTAGTTAGGATTGCAAATGGCAAATACTTGTTTAGCTGGACGACAATTGCTATGACAACCGTATTAGTTGAAAGTAATTTTCTGCAGTCGCAAACCCTAAGTGAAAGTATCAAAAGATGTGTTTTCTCACACAAATTTAAAATTTTAACATTATTATTTAATTAAAGAATCTAAATCGTGTTTTTTAATACTCAAATTTATCTTTATGTTAAAAGAGATAATATATTATTTATTTTTAGTACTTCTTTAATTTTTAAAATCTTTAAATAAATCCCAGCATATCCATTCACGTATCTAAAATGTACCACTACCGTATTTAAAACGTACCAATGGCGTACCTAAAACGTACCGATACTATACCCAACAATTGAGAAAGTACATGTTCTTTTTCGCCGTACCTGGTATGTATCGGTGCCGTACCCATACCCGTACCCGTACCCATATCCAGTGCGTGTAGGGTTATTTTTACAGTACCCGTGCTTCATAGCTCAAACCCCTAATCTCTCTCCATGAGTTTCGGTTGCCTCGTCCCCATTCCCATTTCCCATTTCCCATTTCCTCTCTCTATATCTAATCGTCTCTCTCTCTTTCTCTCTCAATTTTGGTCTTCCATCACTCTTTGCCCTCTCCACTGCAACAGCTCTCCACTCATTAATCAGGTTAGCTTGTTTTACATATAATATAGATATATAAATTTTGTTTTACATAAATATATTTCTTCACCAATCCTGTTCTTCGACTGCATTACTTATGAGCTAGATAGATAACCATGGTGAAGGGATCCTCAATACAGAGATGATAGATCTCGAATTCTCGGGGAAGGGAAATGTTGAGAGAGAGAGCAAAAACGAGGATATTAGTTAAGCATTGGGAAGATGGTGACGAAGATTATTAGTGTCTCCGCTGAGGCAACCATTTCATCATATCATCAGAAGCTTGCATTTGCGTTTAAATTATAGTGTTTGTTTTATTGCTACCACTTAATTTATCCTATATGTTGCTCCATATATTAGTTTTTTAAGCTCTTTTTACATATGATTCCATCATGTATTAATTTTTTTAGCTTTTATCTTTTTATGCCTTTCAATACATTTCCATTGCTTTTTCAGATTTTTCCTTTTAAATTATATTTTAGAAGTTCTGGGCCTCCCTCTTCATATTCGACAACATGGGTTACTTCGGTGTTTTTTGTTTTGGGTTTGGATCGGTGGCCGAAAAGAGAGAGTTTGTTAGAGAAAAGACTGTGGGTTTGGTAGATTCTCTAATTGAATTTTTTTTGTATTCATCATCTTCGGTGGGTTCGCTTCCTTTTTCTTTTCGTCTACTTTGTTTCTTTTATTTTACTCTGTTTCTTTTCTTTTCCAAGGTGTTCATATAAATTAGTATGGTATGTGTTTTGGGGTGTTCTCGGTTTTTGCTGGTCGATTTAGAGACTGAGATCATTGAAGTGATTTACTTGGAGTGTATCACACACTGCACATAAATGAATTTGAACTATTTATTTTAATTTGTATCGACTATTTTAAATTTAATGTATGGATACATTACATTATATATGTGTATATGCATGCCTATATCTAAAGGAGAGAGAGAGTAGGTGTGGCGGGAGAGTGTGGACCTTGGATTATTTGTGTTGTTAAGTGATACGAGTGAATCAATGTCAGCTTTGTATTTGGCGTGATTTATTTTGCAGTGTGTTTATTGTTAATGAATTTGAGACTATTGCCGATGAATTCAAGTATTTCATGCCATGTAATATTGGGTTTTCCATTCATTTCTTCATTTAACATTTTTTTGGACATGGCAACATTTTAGTTATAATCATTTTATTATCTCATATTTTATATTTTGTTGTTTTCTAAAAATTGTCCTAATTATAGTTTATCTATTATTGTGAGTTTGATATGTACTCAAAATATTTAATAATTTTCTATTTAAATTATATTATGAAATGAGTTTTGTAGTTATTTTTGATGTATATATATAGTACAAATGGTAAAAAGTGTTATAAATCCCGTGTATTGCACGGGTCACCGCGAGCATATTTTGAATAAAAGGAGATTTTTGTAAGAAAAATTTCAAATAAGAAGGATATGAATCAAAAAGAAAATGTACATCCATACCAAAAATCTGAATCCAAAATTATTTATAAAATAATAATATATATAGATATGGACATATGCATATACATACATCCATATAATAGATATATGTATATGTATATGTCCAAAATCTTAGTTCTAAATTCTTACTAAAAGTAAACTCTTTATCTGCTAAACAATTAAAAATTCAAATCTCTCTTTATTCTCAATTTTTATTTTATTTTATTCTTATTTTGAATTCTAATTTCTTATTTTATATAAATATAAATTTAAATTTTAGAGTTCTCTCATTATCCTTTTCTTATCCACTTCCAAATTTAAAATTAAAAGAATTCAAAATTCAAATCTCTCTTTATTTTTATTTTCAATTTTAAAATCTAAAAATTAAAAATTCATCCCTTTTCTATTCATACCCAATTCAAAAATCAAAATAATACAAAAGAGTAGGAAATAAAAGAGATATATTTACTCTTAAAAATCTAACATTATGTTCGATTTATTTTAAATCATTGTTTAGTTTAATTCTCGAATTGACAAATTTTTATGACAAAGTATGTGACCTTGGCCAATTAAATACATTAAATTAAGAAAATCATTATTTTCTTTAAATATTTCAAGAAAATTCAAAAAGTAATTCAAAAAAAAAATAGAGTTGAACATATTTGTGATTTTTTTCCAAAATCTGTTTCGAAAATTTTCCTTTTTTTTAAAGGTTGTCACTAACCAAATAATCTTAAAATGAATAATTGCATGTATAATATTTTTAGTTGTATTTTATATTTAAATTATAATCAACTAACAAAGCAAAAACATAGAAGGTCATGAACACTAAAATCCTAGCACACTTTCTTACTTCTCCTTACTACAAGGCAATATTACCTACTGTTGAGTTTAAAGGGGTTTTTTGTTTCTTTTTTATTTTCTTTTCTTTTGATGAGTCTATATAATATTTGTGGTCTTGAGATTGATTAATTTGAAAGCCTTTTAGTGATCTATATATTCACACCTAGCCAATTGCAAGTTAAAAAAATATTACCTTTTGGTGTAATATATGTGACATTGCACTTAATATATATGAGATATCCATATATATGTTTGAATAAATAGAAAATAATAGTACCCAATTAAATGTTCTAAAAGTAAGAGAAAGCAATCTGAAATAAAGACATTAAAAACAAAATCACATTTTTTATCAAGGGTATTAAAAAAAGTATAGATTTTTCTTTTTTTTTTCTTTCACAATTTAATAATTATTTAGGAAGCCATATAATTTGAAGAATAAATGATATCTGACATGAAAACTAATAAATTAAAGAATATTAATATTTTATATTTTTGTGATAAGATATTAATAATATAGGGATTTTATTTTCTCAAAATATTCTAGCCATTCCTCTAAAAATCTTATGTTGCATTATTACTATAATTTATTTGAGTCTATAATTATGTGTGTGTGTGTGTGTGTGTGTGTGTATCTATTGTTTTTTTTTTTTTTTTGGGGAGGGGGTTCTTGGTGGTGTTTAAAAGGGCTCTACCTTGTCTTAACATCATGCAAGCTCAGATCTCTAGGTGTTTACATTTATCAACATTTTCTATATTCCCTTTTTCATTACTCAACTCCAATGGGAGAGCCATTCTTTTTATTTCTCTTACTTGTTAGGATCCTGCCTTCTGACTGAATGAGCATCCATAACCTATATGCTCCCTTGATCATCAATTGGTTTTTACTTTGCTAATAACCTGAACTAGATTGAGGTAGGCTTACTCAAGTAGTCAGTGTCTTGTTTGCTCTTTTAAGATGCTTCATGATAATCATCTTGCAAGTTGACAAAATCCATTCATTGCTTCAATAGTTAATGCAATGATCACTTGATAATGTACCCAATTCTCAAGGCAGGGAAAAACGAGGAAGAAAAAGTTGAAAAAGAGGCAAAGCATATTAATATCCTAATAATAAGAAAAGGGTGGGTGCCTTTTGATTTCTCAACATGGATAATAAGTGCAGATTTTGGATTTCTAGTTAAGTCATGATGTGTCTTTCAATTATAGTCTGGACTCTGTAGTTAAAGTTCGTTTTGTCATGATGTATGCTTTTATACCTTCCTCCAAAAGGCTGAAACTTTTTGCAAAAGGATTGATAGAATTTTAGGAAGTTTAATCATCAATTTTAGTGAAGGAATTTCCTGCATCTTCATCTGATTGACCAAATATTCTTCTAATGGAGCATTTTGGGTTTCTGTCATTTATACCCATTGATCAATTCTTGACACAAGCACCATCTTTGAAAATGCCCAACTTTTAAAGGGAAATGGCACCTTAAATACTTATGACAGTCCTATACCAGTATTGGTTTGGAACAAAGTCACAAAGCCCACTTTTTCTGCTAAATTATAATAAACGAATGAAGGAAGATTTATCAAACTGCCTTGAGTTTGACTAGAGGTGCTGATGTTTTTGTGAGTGTATTTTTGTTATTTTGAATATTGGTTAAGGGTGGTTTAGTTCTTTTTACATTATTAGGGTTTTTTTTTATAGTTTTGTCTCTTTATATATATATATATATATATATAAATAATATTATTATTGTTAATAGCAATAATAGTATTCTTTCTTCTCCTTTGCTATCATGGTATTAGAACCATCATCAAAACCATAGCGGTTGTCATCACCGTCGACCTCTTCCTCTTCCTCTTCCTCTGGCGACAAACTTCACTTCTGTATTCGAAAACCCTAGACCTCTGCATTTCCAACCCTTCACTGACCTCTACATTCGACCCTAGATGTGTGTTCGAAACCCTAGCTTCGATTTGACACTTCTCGTTCGATTACAACCTTGAAAACCTTTCAGCTCCTTCAGCATCGCCTCTTCAAACACCTTAAAACCTTAGTCGACCACTAATGAGCCACCGTTGACCCGTCCTTTTGCAACACTGACTGCCGACGAGCTTGGCCGACCACTTTCTATGCTTCAGCGACCAACAATAAGGTTCGCCAAACCTTTATTGTGCTTCACCGACCACTGGGTACTGCACCAGCCTCCTCAACTAGCACTGACGACGTCACTGGAGTCCTGAATCTGTCCTTCATCAGCTTTGGTATCTAAACTTTTGTTTGGAAGTTTTTTTTAATCTTTGGTTCCTTGCTCTTGGTTGGTTCTATTTTCTTGAGATTTGGTTTGCTTTATATCTTGTCTTCTTCTTTCGAGATATCTGAATTGTAAGTTATTAGCATCCGACTTAATGGAACCAACTATTCGTATTGGTCTAATGTTAATGAAAAATCTCCTTGGATCAACATTCTTTCCATTTTTACCATTGGCATTCTCAGTTAGAACACTTGTTTAATGACGTTTAAAAATTCTGGTTCAATCTAGTAGTTTAGGTAAAGTGTCTGTCGGTGATATTTCTGGGTGCAATGGTTATAAACCCTTTCTTACGCTGAAGACCCTATCTGTTAAAGTCTTATCAAACTTCCGATCCATCCCTTGTTTGCTGTCTTGGGTGTTAGCATAGAATTTTTGGTCGAACCTGCCTAACCCATCTAAGAAGAACCGAATCGCACAGACTCTCGCAAACATGTCCGTTTTACCTTTTAATAAATGCAAGGCTATTTCTATCTCTCCTTTTTCTATTGTTCATGAAGATGTGTGGGCCCTTACCTCGTTGCAACGGAGGGTGGATTAGTTTATTATATGCCTTTCATCGAAGACTATAGTCGGTTCTGCAGGGTGTATCTTATGTTTCGGAAATCTAATTTCTTTCATATTTACTGCACTTTTCACTCAATGGTTCAAACACAGTTTTCTTCCACTATAAAAAAATTTCATTTGGATTTGGGCAGGGAGTACTTTTTGATTGAATTAACCAATTTTTTAGCTTCCTCTAGCACTATTTATCAATGCTCATGTTCTAATACTCCGGCCTAAAATGACAGAGTTGAGAGAAAACATCGGTATGCTCTTGACACAACGCGATCTCTTCTTTTATTCTCCTCTATTCTTGTTATATTCTGGGGTGAAGTCATTCTTACAACAGTGTATCTTCTCAATTATATGCCCATTCCTTCCTTTTCTGAGATTTTCCCTTATGAGAAGCTATTCGGTCACGCTTTTAATTACTCCTTGTTGTAAGTTTTTGGTTTCGTCTATTTTGTTCTTCCTTCCGAACGAGAGCGGAGCAAAGTCAGTGCTCATTCTGCTCTGTGTTTTCTTAGGGTATGGCCTCTAACAAAAAGGATATTGGTATTACGATTTTATTTCTAAACGTCTGTATGTTTCACGTTATGCTGTATTACTTGAGTATCTCTACTATTTTAATCTTCCTCCTAAGTAAGATTTTGCCTCCAAAGATGATTTGGTTCATATTAGCCACTTTCTTCTCATTATGCTTTTTGAGGAGTTTACTTCTATCGCTAGATGTCCATCATCACCCCCCACCATCCCATCCCTCTTAGAGTTCATCTCCATTGTTGGTTTACTCTCGCCAGTCGGTTACTCATTTTCCAACTTTGCCCACGAACTCCAACCCTGCTACCTCTACTCCTGTGGCTCCGACCCTCCTGGCCAACGCTACCCATTGCGTACTCATATTCTACTGGTAAGACTTGGTTTCTTGTACACTTGTTTCTCACCTTTCTATGGCGTTTCTTTGACTTCTAGTCTGCTTATTTTGAGTCTCTGTCTTATAAAGAGGCGTGTACTGATCCTAATTAGATTAATGTAATGTCTGACGAATTATATGCTCTTTAGAAGAATGGTAATTGAAAATTTGTTCTATTGCCTGTAGGTAAAAATCTCATTAGATGCAAGTGGGTGTATGAAGTTAAAATTATTGCTTGCAGGTAAAAATCTCATTGGATGCAAGCGGGTGTATAAAGTCAAAACTCATTCTAATGGCTCTTTAGGGTGCTACAAGAATTGTCTGGTTGCTAAGGGCTTTTTCCCAGCATTAATTATGAGAAAACTTTTGCTCCTGTAGCTAAAATGGTCACCTTTCGTACTCTCATCTCTGTCATTGCGGTATGGCAATGGCCTCTCTTTTAATCGTCAATGGTCTCTCTTTCAACTTGATGTCAAGAATGCTTTTCTCAATGGTCATTTTAATGTGGAAGTTTATATGCGCCCTCATTCCGATCTCTCTCATCCCCATAGGATTAGTCTGTCATTTCCGTCGTGACCTTTACAGTCTCAAGCAATTTCCTTGTGTTTGGTATGAACATTTTCAGTCTACTATTACACATATTGGATTTCACCCTAGCACTCATGATTCGGCTCATTTCATCTGCTATACTTCTGCTGGTATTGCCATCTTGCTCTTATATATGGATGACTTGATCGCCACTAGCTCTGATGCTGCCACTATCTTTGAAGTAAAGTAACATATATTTCGGGAGTTTGAGATGAAAGATTTGGGCCTTCTTTGGTATTTTGTCGGTATTGAGGTGGCTTATTTCCCTAAGGGCTATTTTTTATCTCAAACTAAGTATACTCATGAGTTTGTTTACCATGCCTAATTTACAAATAATAAGATTGTTGACACTTCCATTGAGTTATGTGCTAAGTTCTCATTTACTGATTGTGTGCCTCTTAAGGATCCTTTTATTTATCTGGAGTTGATTGGGTATTTGGTTTATCTTATTGTGACACGCCCTGATATTGCGTTCATGTTGTAAGTTAATTTGTCTTTACTCCCCGCTCTACTCACTAGGAAGCTTTACACTATATCCTACGTTATGTTAGACATTTAATATTTCAAAGTTTGTTATTATCATCTGTATCCACATTAACTCTTCAGGTATATGCGGTTGCTAACTGGATCGGTGATGTTTCTGATCGTAAGTCTACTATTGATTTTTGTATCTTTCTCGATGACTCTTTATTTTCTGGAAGAGCAAGAAATAACATGTGATTGCTCGTTCTACTATTAAGGCTAATATCGTGCTATGGCCCATGCTAATTGTCCGGCTCCAATGGCTTCTTTTTAGTTTAGATGTTTCATTCACTTCTCTTACCTTCCTAGGTTGTGACAATAAGAGTGTTATCTAGATCACCCATAATTCTGTGTTTTATGAACATACGAAGCATATTAAAATTGATTGTCATTTTGTTCGTCACCAGCTTTAACTGGGCACTATTAGGTTACCGTTTGTCTCCTCCACCCTACAGTTTGCCCATTTCTTCACTAAAACTCACACTGTTGCTTGCTTTTATTTTTTGTTGGACAAACTCTCTTTGCTCTCCGAGCTCACATCATGAGTCTGATTGGGCTTTTGATAATGTTTTTTTATTGTTTTGAATATTGCTAAAGGGCTTGTGACAAAATTCCTAATCTATTTCTTCCATGGCAACATGAGAATTTATATAGTGTTTGTTTACAAAACCAAATCAAACCAAACTACGTCTTGTCCCAATTTATTGGGGTAGGTTATATGAATCCTTTTATGCCATTTTACTCTGTCAAGAGACACATCTTTAATTAGTTTTAATGGATTCATATTTTTTTCTTAATACCGCATCCCATGTTAATTTAAATCTACCCCTCTCCCTAGTATTTTTATTATTCCTGATCTTGTCATTTTTTCTTACTACTGCATCAATTGGTCTATGTTGTATGTGTCTAAACCATCTTAATCTATTTTCTCTCAACCTGTTTTCAATTGGTACAATACCTACTATTCCACGAATTTTTTCATTCCTAATTTTATCTTTTCTAGTCTTACCATACATTTACCTTAACATTGTTATTTCCTTGAGTGTTTGTTTACACTAAAGGAAAAATTCAATTTGGTGAAGCTCTTAGCAACTGGCCTAATATATTTTTGTCCTAAGAGTTTTATGCTGCCAGCATTTCTTTTGTTTTTTTTTTGTTTTTTTTGAAACAAAGAAATTATATTATGTTATATATATATAACATAATATAATATAAATATATATGTATAAATTTCAGCGGAAGATGTGAAGGTGACGACCATTATCAAAGCCACAATAAATAGATATGGTCATTCTGCTGAGGAATGGACTTGCTGATATAAAATGGTCCTAAGCTTGTTTTAGAATGAATTGCAGTTTTAGTTTCCCATTAATTGTCATTGCTTATCACAGGTGGCTGCAAATTATGTTGCCATGGTTCCCTCTGGACAAATATTTGACAGGTAACTACATTGATTTGATTACCTACCTGCAAAATACTCATTCTCTGTAGATAAATGTGGTGACTGCTAGTGACTTATACTGAGATTCTACTGTTCATGCATGCATTTAAAAATTACAACTGGTGATGATTCTTATGCTTCTGTCTCCTGCAGTAGATTTGTCTTGAAAATGGGACACTCGGACTCACAGATTTATGGTTCCCAATCATATTCGGTTAATTGTGAATCAAAATCTTAGGTCTTGTGAATGGTGAATTGAATCCAGGCATAAACTGTAAATATGGTATTAGACAATTTTTTTGTATGAAAATAAAGTAAATAAAACTGATATTGAGACAAATAATACAATAAAAGCGTGATTACATAATCTAATTGGGATGATATTTACCTCCTGCACAAGAGATTTTAGCTCAAATTAATCCCACAGAGATTTCTTAAAAATCACCGTAATTGTGTTTTGAAATTTATGAAATGGACCAAAAATCTCAAAGAAAGTAGAATAATAGAAGAAAGTGAGTAAAAACTCTTTAGATTAAGCATTAGTCCAATTAAAAACATGTCTTTGTATGTTTATTACTAATAAAAAAGTTTTTCAAAAAATAGTGTATTCGTTGAATGCAACTTATATAACTCATACCATAATTATTTTTAATTTTCAAAATAAACACACTAAGTTGTGTTTATTAGTACTTTCAAAATAAAAGAAGTGGTAAATACTAAGTAGGAGTTGAAAATTTATTGAATATGATAATTTTAAGAATCACATGAATTATAAATAGTGAATCGACTAAGATTAATTACGATTCTACTATAAAATAGAGTCACTTATAAATTCATATTCATTTATGCATGAAATGTGAAACGAATCGTGTACTGAATCGTGAGTCGTAAAATTTCGATAACTGTGTTTCCAATAGATATCTACATTTCAAAATTTTTGGGCTGTGTAAATAATCTTATTCAGTTTGATGTACAAGGTTACTTGAACCTAGCCAAAAAAAAATTTCAGAGAAAAGGAAAATAATTGCGGTTAAAGTTCAATAATTGGATGACTTAAATAGAGTCTTACATCATTTGTCACTAATGAACAGGCAACGATGCTCTACCTATTTAGAAACGGTAATAGAGAAATATCCTTGGGGTCTCCAGCACATGAGCAAGTTGTTCCAGCAAATTCATAACTCTGCTTCTTTTGGTTTCTTATTCAATTGCTCTGCTTTTGTTTCTTATTCAATCTCTTTTTCGTAATTTCACAGTTCATTAGAGAAGGGTCAGCTTTATATCTTTCGGGTTGGGTCTGGTCAGGTAAGCTAAAAAATGGCGTACTAATTTATGCTTTTTAGCAGAAGAGGTCAAACTCAAGTCATATGTGGCTGTTTGAATCCTAGTCTACAATTTATTAATGAGCTCAGTTTTAATTTGTCTTGCTCCTATTTTGAACTCCAAACTTTTAAGTATCCGCATCTAGCAGATCCTTATAATCCTTATGAAGCCAGCTAGCTTTTTGAATGGGATTCACCTCCTCTTTAGCTGTCTAGTGCTGCATTGAGTTATGGAGAGCTGCTGCTATAATCCTATCAATAAAGAAAAATAGTAAGTGTAGTTGATCAATCAACAGATGATGTTGGAAAGATGATAATTTAATTGATGGATACGATTTCCTGTGGTTGGAAGAAACCAAAGAGTCGGAGATTAATTTGCAAATCATCCAGCACAACCCCACAATCCCCCCTCCCCCTCCCAAAAGAAAAAAAATAAAAATAAATAATCAGATCACTTAAAAAAATACATAGATAAATGAACTAAGTTGGGCATGACTTCTATGTACCATGCTGACTCCCGTACAAAATGACTAGAACAGGTGATCAAGGGACTTGATGAAGGGATTCTGAGTATGAAAATGGGAGGGAAGCGTCGGCTCTTCATTCCTGGATCAGTAAGTTTTCCGTTTGATAAATTTGGCATTGTTGTGATATATGTGCTCCATGAAATCACAATCGCCCGATTATCTATGGCTATTTTATGGATAGTAAATCAGAATCGAGTTTTAAGTTTTTCTTGTTCTTATTTCACTGATTATGCCATTATGCATCTGCATCTGCATCTGGACATTCAAACTCTTTCTAATTCTACAAATGATTCATAACTAGTGATTGACTTTTCCCCTTCTTGTTGGTCAACTAACAATCAGTTTCCCTCGCATAGAAAGTAATAAGGTGCTAACAATCACTCCCCTTCAGCCGTAGTGTTCTTTCCAAAACATTTTGGTGCATGGTTTTAGTGGAGGAGCCACACTGCCACAGTGCGTCTAGTAGGAGCACGTGCCCTCCTCAAATTTTACATATAGTAGTAAAACAAGCTTTTGTCTACCCCCTTTCAAAATATCATTTGCGCCCCCCTTAAATTGTTCGTATTCGTTTTTTAAGTTTTTCAATAATATTTCTTCGATTTGCTTCTTTTAATTTTTCTTTTACTAAAAAATCCCCTTTATGAATGCTCCCTCCGTTCATCTACTCTCCTCTTTAACCACTGATTACCACAATTGTGGACCCTATTTTAGTTTTGCCACTTTTTGTAGTCGTGCACACTGTTCCTATCGTAACACTACTTGTGTGATTAAAAATTGACGACATTTTGTGCTATTATCATACTTTTAATTGAGCAATAAAGAGTTGTCTCCGCTATCAGCGTACTTTTTACCGTGTGATTAATCTTCTTTCAAACTATTGTTTGCCCCTCCTAAATTTAGTTTTTTGGCCCCGCCACTGGTAGTTGTGTTCTCTCGTACCAACCCACCCTACCCGTCCCCCTTGCCCCGGAGGTTTATTTTATACACTTCTCTTATTTGCCTTATTTAAAGAAATGATTGTTATCTTTTTCGCGGTCCTGTAATCGAACACTACTAATATTTGGTGCATTTCTTGAATTAGTTGGCATTTCCTAAAGGTCTCACCTCAGCCCCTGGAAGGCCAAGGGTGGCTCCAAATAGTCCAGTTATCTTTGATGTGAGTTTGGAGTACATACCAGGTCTTGAAGTGGATGAAGAGTAAGAAAAGGTTGTTATTTTTTTTTGGGTGTCTGTCCACTACATGAACAATTGTACTACAATTTAACTATAGACAGTGTACATTATACTGCGTAAATCACCTTATACTCACAAGTGGTGGGTTCCACGCTAACAATTGATGTGGAGCCTACTATACTTGTGAGTATGTAGTAATTTATACGGTGTAATATGCATTGTCTCTGAAGTTTTTGATTATATTATAAAACTTTTATTTATTCATTCATTATACTAAATGTAAGAGTATTATCCCTATGTGCACAAATATATATATTGAAGCAAAAGGGAAGGGTAAAATGAAAAGAAATTTAGGGATGCCAATTTTTTTCGCTCCGCCCCGTGCACACACATCTTCGCCCCGCTTTATATGGGTTTTTTCCATCTCCGATAATAAATTGGGCGGAGACAGTATTTGTTTTTTTCGTCTTGTTCTGCT
Source organism: Heliamphora exappendiculata (assembly GCA_034768845.1). Classification (NCBI taxonomy): domain Eukaryota; kingdom Viridiplantae; phylum Streptophyta; class Magnoliopsida; order Ericales; family Sarraceniaceae; genus Heliamphora; species Heliamphora exappendiculata. The sequence continues at coordinate 22,462 of JAOTRH010228041.1, forward strand.
CCCAATTACATAAAATAAATATTTTTTTAATATTAATATATGTATAAAATATATATTTTATAAATATAAATAGTCTAAATATTAATATATTATATTTATTTTTAATTTTTTTTTTATTTTTTATATTTTGTATTTTTAGTCTTATTGATTCATCAACTATTATTTTTTATTTATTATATTATTTATAATTTTTATTAATATTATTATTTTAAATCTTAAAAATTATTTTCGAAATATTTCTGTTTTCACAACCTTTTCGGCTCCTCTTGGTTTGTTTTCTTTCCTTTTTTTTTTTTCAACATCTTTGGCAATCGAGTAAGGATTAAAGGTTTTGTCAAAACAACAAAAGGTTTTATAACTCGTATCCCGTTTACAAGAGGAGTTTATGAAGTAGTATATATATATATATATATATATATATATATGTATGCAAGCTAATTTTCACGTTTTTAAAATAAGGGTAAAAAAACTCATACCTAATACTTCTCTGCCCGTACAGGTAGACCGATATAGGTTTAAGTTAGGTGTATTTTGATGATTCAAACCATTCTTATGTAGGCTTTTAGTAAAAAATAAATAAATAAATAAAAAATAAAAAATAAAAAATAAGTTTTAATGTGCAAGATTTATTAATAAAATTTTTAATGCGCGAGATCCAATTGTCTATGACTAAGAAAAATTTAACACAAATAAATAAATATATATGTAATAAATGCAGATAAATTAATCTGTCATTTTATTTTATGCAAAACAGATAAATTTATCTGTGTTCTTTATATAGATAAATTTATCTATTTTTTTATTTATGCAAGACAGATAAATTTATCTGTGAGCTTTATACATGTTTTGAAAAGGTACATGTTCTTTATACAAATAAATTTATCTGTATGTTTATTTATGCAAAATAGATAAAATTTATCTGTGTGCTTTAAATGTGTTTTGAAAATGTACAGTGTTCTTTATACAGATAAATTTATCTGTACACTTATTTATACAAGACAGATAAAATTATCTGTCTGTTTATTTATGCAAGACAGATAAATTTATCTGTGTGCTTTATACGTGTTTTGAAAATGCACAATATTTTTTACACAAATAAATTTTTCTGTATGCGTATTTATGTAAGATAAATAAATTTATCTGTGTGTTTTATACATATTTTGAAAATATATAGATAAATTTATCTATTCTAGTGTTTAACTGGATTTCGTCCGTTAAAATTAGAGCTCGTGCGTTAAATTTTTTTATGGTGAATAAAAAATAAAATCGACGTTTTTTTTTAAAAATTTATGACTAATTTTTTGTTTTTATTATGGGTTTTATAAAAAAAATTAAATTGATATAATTATGTAATTGGATAATATTATTACTCTCGAAACAATGTCTTTTTGTTGATATTTTTCTTTTAATCAGCAAGCGCACACACTCACTCTCATTTTACTTTTAACAAAATTTGAACTTTTCATCTCTTATTTGAAGAAAAACTCAATAGTATTAGACGAAAGACCACTTGCTAAGAATGCCTGCCCATTGTGAAAAGTCACAATCTTAAGTCCCTTAAAAGGCTATTAAAAAAAAAAAAAAGTCCCTTAGAAGGATCTTCCTCATTAATATTAAAAGATCAATAATACTACTAATACTCACACTCTTACTAAAAAATACTATTTTATTCACTTTTACACATTTTTCAATATATTTTCAAAAATTGGTAAGTTATTTTTCTCTTCAACGGTATTTTTTAATGCACATTTATCCTTTATTTAGCTATCGATTTTAAGTTGATTTAAAATTAACTTTTTAACTTTTGATTTAAAATCCAAAAAATAAAAAAATTTCATTTTTTAATTTCCAATTTATAACCTATTTATTTTTTAATTTTTTTGACTTTTCTCATAATAATTTTTAATTTACCATTTTACATATGAAACTATACAAATTTCAATCAAACAATCATACTCCAACTCATTTAGGTTGAAGGGCAACCGTAAAATTTCACATTGAACTTATTTGACTTTTTCGGTGATTTAAAAGTTATTCTCTTTCTATTTTTAACTAAATGAACTTTTTAAAGTTTTAATTTAAAGTAACTTAAAGTCAAAATATCAGCTTAAAATCAAGATACCAAATGAATTCTTAATGCCCCTAAACTTGTCCTTAAAACATTGCACAGTGCACCTAGAAATTGCCAAATTTTAAGCCATGTTTTCTCATCAATTATCGAAATTATTGATCCATTGTTGCCAATAGAGAAAGAACAGAAAAATATATCGGAATATCACATTATTTGTTTCGTTATTTGGGTTCTAAGTAAGCAAAATGCTTCGCAAAGTCGCTTTCTCAATTGCACCTAGCCCGTAGAGGATAATAACTTAATTATTTATTTGATTTTGTTTATTTTTATGTTTAGTAAATTTTTTTATTATTTAATTTTACTCATTGAGATAAGTCAAAAAAATTAAATCTTTTCGACCAAAACATAAACAAAATTTTAAAAAGACTAAAATACGATAATAAGTTATATTTTATTTTGCTTGTTTTTTGTTAGTGAACTTTTATCAATTTTTCATTAAGCCATTGTTTGGCTTAATTTTCTTTGAAGGTTTTTTTTCTTGAAAGTTTCTTAAAAACACCACTTGTTTGGCCTTTCGCTGAACCAATTGACTTTTTTCATATATAATTTTTTACAAAAAAAAAAGACAAAGAATCAAAAAATCTACAAAAGAAAAAAATTAAGCCAAACAAACGCTAAAGTGAGCGCTTCAATTACACTAGTAGTAGCAGTCTCAAGTTTTGACTAAAATTCCCTTAGTTTCCACGCTTTTATAATTTATAAAAAAATAAATTAGAGCACTCATACTTTTGATTGCAATTGTTATATAATTTATAAAAAAATAAATTAGAGTACTTATACTTTTATAAAAAAATAAATTAGAGCACTTATACTTTTGATTGCAATTGTTATATATTGTAAATATCTTTTCGATAAGTATATATTGAAAATGTTATAGTTAGATATATTTAATTATATTATTATTATTATAATTATTATAAATTAAGTACGGTTGCTTTTTGTTATTTTTTATTTGAAAGTGTTAAGTATAATTTTATTTTTTAAAGTTACAATATATCTTTTAAGAAAATAAAAAATTTATTTAAAAAAAAAAACAATCTCAAACTTTTATAGCATTTTAACCTGCTAAAGTCACTAAATTGCGGATTGAAACTGTTAAATTTTTTTACTTAACTCATTAATTTTAACAATTAGTAAATTCAGGACAAGTTAAAAAAAACCTTTCATTAATCTAAAATAAATTGATTAAACTTTTTTATTAAATTCGATCTAATCTTCAACTTGCTAAACTGATTCCTTGGAACACTTTTTTTTTTGTGATAACTCTTTAGAATATTTGGCTGAGTAGAAATAGGAAAATTTTTAATAGCTTGATTATTGATACTAATGCTATCGTTAATGATAGGTACGGTAATGTAATCGATCATCAGAAGAGGACGATCAGTAGTATCGGACGAACGAATACACCTGTATGATGAGTTGACCTAACCCACTAGGCATATACTCGGAGACCCAACGGTCAAAAGCATATTTAAAGTATTAGTTAATAGGGTCAAAAGAAGATATACCTGGAATTCTAACCGTCACCGATTTAATAGGAATAGTTGAAGATCTTCCTGGATACTTGGGTGAAGCTTATCGATGTGCAACCAACTGGGGAGACCTATAGAAGGAGCCAAATGAACCCTTAACACTGGTACGAAAATATCTTTGAGTAAATAGTTTATTTTTTTCTCTTTAATCGCCAAAAGTATTGACATAACCATCGGAGGGTAGTCGACCGGCACCCTACTAGTGCCAAGATAATATTTTTACTCTAAGGCTAACAAGAGCTTGGAGGGAAAGTCAACCCATCAGTGTCGGTTAGTCAGACATTTGCCATCCTTGGTCGATCCTGCATATTATTGAACAAACACTTTGACGCCGTCCGTGGGAAATGTTTTCTCGTTATCAAAGCCCAAATGGTCTAAACAAGGGCTATGATGTCAGAGAGCAATCGTCAGCGACTGCCTTAGGGAGATGGACTACGTGATAAACGTGTGGGGCATCAATTAGCCTATCTGGCTCATATGATTCAAGACCTAACTCAGCAAACACGAGCTCTACATTAGCGGATTGACGCCTAAGAGCAAACTGCACAAATAGAATCCCCAAGGCGTGGAAAGCAGGAAGAGGAAGATCCTATACCACCCAACCACGGCGAGTTAAGTTAACCAGCCCCGCCACCCGAAGAAGTTTTTCCCCATTAGCCACAAAGGCGTGAGAGACCGAATCAGAACCGAGAAGAGGTAGACAGTGCGGGTGTGTTTTTTCGTTTGAAATAGAGGGGTGCAACGGATATCTATTATTTTTTAAAAAATATTCTCTTCTTTTCAAAACAAGAAAATTCAAGGTATTCAAGCGCATTTTTTAGAAAAATGGAGTCGCCATTTGATTTTTAAGAAAAACTAAAAAAAATAAAAAGAAGGCTACAGGTCTTTTAAAAACATAACAAGAGAAAAAGAGGGTTCGAGTGGCTATGGTACGAAAAGAAAAGGTGTTAGGTACCCTTTTCGCCCAACAGTGAGCTTGGCCTCTACTTTGTCAATAGTAGTTTTTATTGTAAATATTTTAAAGGAAACATATACAGAATAGGAGGTTGAAAAGAGTTCAAACAAAAACAAGCAAAGAAAAAAAACCTAACTAAGATCCTAGGGTCATGCAACAGGTTATTATTTCTAGATATGCCATACGTGTCGTTTGGACAAAGCAAAGCGAAAAAAATATGCGAGTAAGCGGTAAAATGAACAAATAAAGATCTAAGGGTCATACAACAACGTTTCTGCCTCTAACATGTTACAAACAAGTTATACAGAGTAAACAGAGGAGATCATGACATCATTTTCAAGCTATTGGAGATGTAGAAAGCCACGATAGTAGCAACAAATGTTGCGGCCGTGACAAACTGAGTCACAAAACATGCAGCCGTGACAAATATTGGGTTACTGCGAGAAACAGAATAAACAAAGCTCAAGGTTGTGACCGATAAAAGTCAAGGCCAAGGTTTTTAAGGATTCAAAAAGGGTATAATTATCATACAAGGCCTAAAATAGACTTAAATGGGTAGGACATGGAGGACAGAGACCATAACCCATTTATTCTAGGTTAGATCCACCACCCTTCATCCTCTATACAAGAAATATCTCAAAATAAGACATATAGATCATTGAAATGGATAACAATATGCTTGAAACATATTTTTCATGTCACTGGCCTCACAAAACCTCACGGTCGTAGCAAGAGGATATAGCGGCTGTGACAAATATGGAAATAAAAGCTACAGCCGTTAACAAAACCACTCACAGCTGTAACTATGAGTTTAACAAAACACGCGGCTGTGACATTAAAAGGTCGCGACCGTCATGTTTTCATAACTACATAACATAAAGAGAAAGGGAGTGTACAAAATGGAGACCACGACCAATTCGATCTAGGCCAGATCTACCACTCATTACCCAGCAAGAACATGAACTGAAGTACAGAAAAGAGAAAAGAAAAATAAAATAAGAAAAAGGGAGGAAAACCTTGAAATGAACAAATAACAGAAAGTTTTAAAGAGAGTTTTCATATTTTTAGCCTTACATACACATCACGGCTGTGACAACAAGGTATCACGGTCGTGAGAAAAGGAGACAAAAAGGTGTTGGCCATGTATAACAAGGTCACGGCCGCGACTGTAGGTTTAATAAAACACACAACCGTGACATCAGAAGGTCACAACTGTCATGTTTCAGAACCTCAGAAAGTTTTTGATGTGCTCAGTGTGCTTGTGAGTGTCAAAATGAAATAAAATAACTGTAATATACGAAACAGAAAGTTACGAATACACTGTTTATAAGAAAAACTTGAATGAACAATGCATAGATTGAAATAAATGACAAATAAACAATGGAAACAATAGAAACCTTATTCACGACACCCACGGCAAAAGAAAATGAGGGTTTATAGAAGAGTCGTGGGTTCTTTTGATTACCTCGTATGAATATCCACCTCAAATGGCTCTTCGGAGGTGAGAATATGCTATCTCTAAGCCGATACGAGCTCTACGAACTCCCTCAATGCAAGCAAGACCACAAACAAAGCGTAGAAAGTATGGAATGGCTATCAGAATATCGGGTGGGAATGTATTTTGACAGAGTTTGGATCTCAAGGCTTTCTCTTCTCTCTGGTTTTTGTGAAAAATGATGCCTATTTATAGGTAAGATGGGCAACACAGATTCCCTCTATAATACTGCTACCTTTCCAAAAATGGGTAAAAGTGATGACCGCTATGTTTTTGCTTTTGCACAGTGTCGGCCGCTACCTTTATGGCAATAAAAAGTTGCTGCCATGACAAAGGAAGTTACGACATGCTCTAGGATTTTTAAAAAGTGGCGACCGTGAGTATAGGAATGGCACGACCTGAAGGTTTTTTGGTGATTTTCTTAGATTTTGAACTAAATTCGTGATTTTGGTTGCTTGGGAGTATCTTTGAGCATATTCTCATATTTTTTCCATTGGAGCATTTTCGAGACGGGTGCCTAAGATTCGGCTTAGTTAGATTGTGGTGTCTATAGTTGTCTCTCTTTGATAGAGTTTGCAATAACTCATGATGTAAGTAAATGTCACAGCTCCAGAGACAAACCAATTAAACAAGCCGCCAATCTTATGCACAAACAAAACATGCAAAAAGGTGTGGTCGAACTCGAATTTCTATCAAACTTCTTACGTACCCCATTTGTAAGGGATCACACCGATCGTAGTTCGTGGAGCAATGCATGTGATGCAAACAGGCTAATCATGATGCATGGTAGGTACAATATAATGCAACGGGTACAATGCAAGCATGCAAGAAAAATTTAAAGTCACATTACGGATCGAAGAATCATAGATTAATTTTAAGTCATAGATAGGATTGGGGAGTAAAAAGAGAACTTTTAGGTCATGCGAGGACCGAAGAGTCAGTTTAAGGTCGTGAAGAGGACCAAAGATTCTAGGGGCATTTTTAGGTCATGTTAGAACCGAAAAGCTAGTCTAAGGTCATGAGGAGGACCGAAGGGTCAACTTATCAGTTTTAGGTCTTGACGAGGACCAATAAATCAGTTTAAAGTCGTGAGGACTAGACTCTTTTAGGGGAAAATTTTAGGTCGTGCGAGGATCAGTGAGTCAGTTTTAGATCATGAAGGGACCGAAGAGTCAGTTTGAGATCATGAGGAGGACCGAAGGGTCAACCTATCAGTTTTAGGTTGTGATGAGGACTGGAAGGCAATTCTATTAATTTTAGGTCATCACAAAGATTGAAGAGGCAACTTATCAGTTTTAGGCCGTGACAAGAACCGACAAGGTAACCCTATTAGTTTTAGATCATGGTGAGGACCGAAGAGGCAACTTATCAATTTCAGGTCGTTACAAGGACTGGCAAGGTAACCTTATTAGTTTTAGATCGTGACGAGGACCAAAGAGGTAACCTTATTAGTTTTAGGTTGTGATGAGGACCAAAGAGACAACTTATCAGTTTTAGGTCGTGACGAGGACCAGAAGGTTTTAAGGGAATCTAGAACACGAAGGGGCGCTAAAAGGGTCTTTGATTCTTTCAAAACTCACACGAGGGTAGTTCAAAGTTTTAAAAAGGTGGGGGAATGAGAAAACATGGCGGTCGTTACTTTCAAAGGTTGCAGCCTGAACTATTGTGCCTTAGGGAGAAGGCGACTTGAACATATATTGCACGACGGTGAGAAATGCTTGGGCAAAAGTCGCGGCTGCTATAAACAAATGTTGCGGCACGGGTTAAGTTGTTACGGCCGTTATATTTAAAGGTTTTGGATCTCGTGGATGCGAGGTCGATAACAAAACATAAGTTATGTGGTAGTTCGAAAAAACTATTCGTGCGAACTCATCAAACTCTCTCCTTTGTCGTTTTTCATCTATCGTATCTCTCTCATCTCTATCGTTCTCTCACCTTTCTCTATCTCTTGACTTTTAGCTCCAATCATGTTTCTCCTCTCGCTAGTTTCGGTGGTGTTTTCGACTCTCATGGGTGGCAGCTTTGGGTTCAGCTTCATAGGTAAGAAGGTGGTCAGCACCGGTGGAGGAGGTGGTGCGGGTGTTGTCTGCGGCGGTAATGGTGGCCCAGTGGGTGTGGTTGGTAGCAATGAGGCTAGCAGTAACTAGAAGGCCGCGGTTGAAGATGCCGCAGGTGATGGTGGTGATGGTGACACCGTGGTTGGTGGTCACCACCGGTTACGGAGACAGGTCGTGAAGCGCTTCATTATCCCCGACGTAGTGGCAGAGCATGAGGTTCTCCTACGACGTCGTGGCGATCATCTCTCGACCCGGAACCTTGAGGTAAGCTGAGGCCTTGAATACTTTTATTATTTCATTGGTTGAAAGCTTATCTTGAATGTTCGATCATTTTGTTTGATATTGCATGCATTGAAATTGTCTTGAAATTTGAACTTGAATTGAATTTAGTTTGAATATTTAAATTGAGTTGAACGTTCGGATTGTATTGAAATGGATAGGAGTTTGGGATTGAGATTTGAATTGGAGTTGGATTTGATTGGAAACATTGAACTTAACTAGGTTTAGACCTTGGCTCGGATTGGATGGACCCTTGCTCTTGGATGGGACGAGACTTTGGATCTTAAAATAATGGGATTTTTGAATTTGTACAAAACGGACTTTCGAATTTAAACGAACCTATGCACAAACTTGGAATTTCGAATAAAACAAACTTAGATTCGTAGAAAATAGATTTCGGGGTCGATTTGAATTTTGGATTAGGTTAGATTTGATTTTTGGATTAGGCTAGATTTGAATTTTGACTCTATGTTAGGTCTTGTTTTGAAAATGGGGTTGATTGAATTGAACCTAGGCGGACGTTGGGTTGAACTGAATTTTGAAAATTTGGGAACATCATGTTAAAACGTAGGTCTAGAACGTGTTTGAAACGGGCTTAGAGACTAGTTTAAAGTGGAAAACATAACTAATGAGTTAGGATGTTGATTTGTAATTGAACTGAAGTTTGAATTTTGAATTTTGAATTTGAGTTTGATTATGAAACGCAATTAATTGAGTAGTTGATGAAGGAATTGAATCGGGTTGAAGTTGGGTTAGGTTGAGTTTGAAATGGATTTGATTGAGAGTTTTGGTTGAAATGAAATTTTAGTTAAATTCACCAGTTTTGAGTTTTCGAGATTGAATTTGGGATGGGTTCGAGGCGAATTAGGGACTAGGTTGAAAGAAAAATGAATCTTAAACTTTTGAATTTGAATCGAGTCGGTGGATTATTTGAGTTTTGCGTTGGGTCGAGTTCTTGAACTTTGAATTTTGAACGGGGTTATGTTAATGAGTTTAGATTGAATTTGAGTTGAAAATGAGATTGACCTAGGGTTATGTCTGGAGTGAAGTCGAATTTTCGTTGAATTTGAAGTTGAAGCCTAATGAATTGAGTTGTCGTTGGTTTTGAAATGAGGGCAAGATTTTGGATTAAAAAAAGAAAAATGAAACGAATTTGATTTAAAGTGAGATTTTGACGTTGAAACATAAATTATTATGAGTCTTGTCTTTTGGGAATGAAAATCGAACCTTGGATTTGATTAGACATTGAAATGTTTCCTTTTTGTTTTGAAAATGAAAATGGGACAAGGCCTGGGTTGCGTAGGTTGGTTTTGAGACTCACTTTTACGCTGTTTTGATTATCGTCAGTTTGTTTCAGCTATCTCGTTGCATATTTCATTATTGTTTCTGTTTGTTTTGTTTTTGTTATCTCATTGATTTCGTTATTTCTCCTGTTGTCATTTTTGTTTGTTGATTTGTTTGTTTTATTTTCATTCCAGGCGATATCGCGCATACAGGGTTTTGGCGACTCCTTCGATGTGCTTCAGTGGTACACGACACTGCCTCCCAGCTGCTAAGAGATCGTGGATGGAGCAGGCTTGGTGGGCTTCGCCAGAGCATTGGAGGGGACCAGCAATGTGAAGTTCACCCTTACTACCCTCACCGAGAGATGGTAGGATACCACCAACACTTTTCACCTATCGACTTTCGAGGTGCTCTCACTCCTCTTGACTTTGCACTTGTCACGGGGATTCGGGTAAGCGGCAACCCGATCCCTTACAACCCCGACATCTGTCGGAGCCCAACGGCTCTCACATACTTCCTCGGTCACGTGCCCCGTCCATAGACAAGGGGAACATCTGTTATATGTGGCTGAATAATACTTTTTGCCATCTTGTTTGCATGGAGGTCTATCACTTCGAGTGGGTAGCGCATGTATTCCTTCTCTACTTGTTCGGGATAGCCTTATTCCCAAACTTAGAAAACATGGTGCACCTCCACTACCATGCTGCGATGATGGTGGTGGACCAGATCAGCTCTTATGACTGGGGAGGGGCTGCTCTGGCTACTCTGTACGAATATATGAGCGTTGCTACCCGGACTGACGACATGAGTGTGGGCGAGTACTGGCGCATCTGGGAGATACATCCACTTTCTTTGCTTTTTGTTTTTCCTTTCAATTCCTTATCTGTATATCTAATCCCAACTGTACTGATGCTCCTCTTGATTTTCTGTAGCTCTGGGCCTACGAGTTCCTAGGTATGCGTCAACTAGTAAACTCATGTGACAACTCACTGGTGATTCTCCGAGCATTTCGATGGGCCAGACGTTATCGGGGCTCGAAGCCTTGCGGAAAGGATATTGATGATGATCGCCTCTTTCTAGACACCCTCACTCCTGACAGGGTATGTCATTATTGCTTCTGTTCATTCTCTCTTTTTTTATTTCTTGTACATACACTGCTTGCTGACATGTTTCCTTGATCTTCAGGTCCGCTGGGACATCTGGATTGGCATGGAGGAGCGAGCTGGTGTCGACTTGATGCTGAGCTATGAGATTACCCGGACCCACATCTTGCTTGAGGGGCCATTCTGTAGAGAGTGGCACCCTGGTGAGCGAGTGGTTTGGCAGTCTTTGGGGTATGATCACTTTCGTATCCTAAGGACGCCTTTGGTCGGGATGCGCCAGATCGACACTCTCTGCACGGTTGAGATCACTCGTGCTATGACTGGCATTGATGCTGCTATGCTGATTGAGGGTGAGGATCGTGACTATACGGTCTTCGCCCGAGAGAGGCTCATGCCTGCTATGGGTGCCCGTACTGCCGTGTGGGGTCCTTTGCCCGCTGCCCCTGATCTTACCCACTTTGAACTGCTATGGATGGTGCACACCTTTGTAGATGGGAACCTTCACCAAATCTAGATCCCCGAGCCAGCGGCCTAGGAGATTCTTCTTCTTCCCGGTGTAGAGTAGGTATGGCATCTTTCCTTCCCTTCTTTCCATGCTGCTCTTTATATCTGACTGTATTGATTTCTTGTTCCTAACTGTACTGATCCTGATGTCTGCCTGTACTGATGTGGTCTTTTTCTCGACAGATGCCCTGGGAGTGGTGCAATCAGTCCCTCCGCTGTTAGGGTTGTGTACTAAAAATTATGATTTTTAGTTTTAGTATTTATTTTTATTTTTAATAAAACTAGTTTTTTTATGAGAATCTTTATAAGCAATGTATGCATTTTATTATTTATGTGATGTCGTGCATGGATTTCTTTTATTATACATAGTATTTAATCTATTGTATAGAGTTTGGCTTACACAGGAAAGACTAGATTAAATATTCTTGTGGAATATAAGTTTTTAATTCACAGTTTAAATGAAATTAGACAAACCATTGGTACGACTGTAGTACAGAGTTTTAGTAAACTTATTTTGGTTACGGAGAGTAGATAATAGCGTCGTCCATTGTTCCGACTCGCTATGTTAGTACACTTTGTGTGTATTGAATAGGACTACGTTGGGGTAATTAATTATATACTGACTATATAAATTAATTAACACCCCATGGTTACTATGAGTATTTATGATTTTAATCTCGAAATAATTAATTACATACGTATATTTAATATTTATTATTTTGATTCATTAAATTGTGTGATTTTTTATGGGTCTATAATTCTGGTGAGTTGGATAACAATAATGATTATATGGTGAATATTAATTATTGATAGAATCCACGTCCCGAAAGATCGAGATTGACGATACTCTCTCAAGGAGGTTTATAAGTTTTGATCGAGTCAAATCATGCAGATGAATTTTATAATTCGGCAGTCAAATAAATTAAGCAAAAGGTCTTAAGAAATTTATTTAAGAAGCCAATAAAGTATAATTGTTAGTAATTTAATTTAATCGACGAGTATCAAAAATCTTAACGTGAAGAGAATAAATAAGTATTTAATAACATGAGATCGAATATTCGATTTTGAGAATATGACTGAGAGTGCAATTATAATTCTTTAGTGGAATGAATTATAATTAATATTTTTATGAAATTGTATCTGGGTTAAGGTTGATTTTCATAGTTATATTGGGAGTCCATGTCATATTTACTCTGCAGGTCCATACTGTAGCATATTTATATGCAGTTATAAAATCTGACGAGAAAATTAATATTATTGAGTTATTAATTAGGTGGCTAGAGTTTCTACGTTCTTTGAGAATCCTAAACCTAATCAACAAGGTTTTGGAGAATACGATAGATCGTAACCCACGCTACGTTCGTGTTTAGTATTCGGGAATACAACAAAAGGTTTGTGTCAGAGATTTGACTGGAAATCAAAAATCATGGCAGATTATTGACTGAAAATTGTTGCAGCAACCAAAATCATCCAACCAAATTTTAAAAGTTATAATCCTAAAACTAATTTTGAGAGTATTATCGAATTTTATTTTGATTGTTCAATATCAAAATATTTTAATCTAGAGCCAGTTTCGGTGTTTGTCCGTCCAGATATTTTTGACTAAAATTATAGACATAATCTTAGGATTTTGACAGTTTACCCTAACAATCGGTATTAGAACCATGTTTGATTATGTGTGATTTTATCATGGATTCGACTAAATTTAGATTATGCTAACTCGATTTTGCAGGCAACCTAATCCCGATTTTTAATAGTTATTACTTATTTTGGATGTTTTATTATATGGTTTGAATGATAATTATTAATTTTTTTAACCCCGAGAGTTGATCATGGTAGATTAATTGTGAACTCCTCAGAGACATAGGATCAATGTAAAAATAATTAAAATTTTTTTATTTTTAATTCTTGTATTTTTTTAAAATTTTATGTAATGAAAAGAAAAAGAACAAAAAATTCGAAGAAGATAAAGCCGCGGCAAAGAGTATTCGGACCAAGCCAGAGTTTAATTCATGGAGCTTGACAACAAACAACCAAGTCCAAACCGTCCCATTATTTTGCTCTAGGGAATGGACTTAAGAATTATTATCTCACTTGAATTCATGACAATGCAAAAAGGTCCAGCAATCATTGGAATGTTCATGAATTTTTGACATCATCCATGATATATTGATAATCCAGTGAAAGCAGCGTGGTACTTGGAATATGTGAGGGATTATTGCATAATGACACTTGAGGATTCAAGCTTTGATGGAATAAATTCAGACCATCCAGCAGAGAAAGCCAATGCAGCAAGAAGCTGCGGTGTGAATAAGCGACGAGCAGCGCGGTGCGTTGTGTGCGCGCGTGATGGTGCAGGGCATGCGGTGTGAATAAGCGACGAGCAGCGCGGTGCGTTGTGTGCGCGCGTGATGGTGCAGGGCATGCGGTGGCACAGCACGGTGGGGCAGCAGTGGTGCGTGGCCAAACGACGGTGACAGTAGTATTTTAGTTGGACTGTAACTAGTAGTAGCTAAATATTACATGAATTCTTATTGGCTGCAAAGTTCTGACATAATTAGAAGGTTAAAATTTTAATTATGACATGATTGCAGGTTTTTTAGATAAACAGAAACTCATTGACTAAAGAGTTTTAGATAGACCATAAAAGTCGGGATTTAATATATTTATTTATTTATTTAAATACGTAGATGCTTTTATTTCAATTTATTTATTCTGTTTTGTTTTAGTTAATTTTGGTTAATTCGAAATTATTTTTTTTGTAATGAAAAAATAAAATAAATTTTTCTTTAATTAAAATTAATTTTTTAAAGAAAATTTAAAAATTTATTTTGTTACATTAAAGCTCATTTTAGATGATTTTTTTCAAAAATCGAATATCTTGAAAAAGCGTGACGATTAATTTTGAATATTTTAAATTAATTACAAAGAGTTTAATTTTAATAAATTATTTTTTTCAAAATATTTGTAACAGAAAATAAAAAAAATTCATGATTTTTATTTCAAAGTAATTTTTTAAATAAATAGAATTTAAAATTTTTATTTTTTACACACAAAAACACGTAAGGATGGTTTAAAAATTGAAATATTTCGAAACATGTGATTTTCAAAAAAATTATAAATTAATTTTAATTAAATATTTTTAATAAATATCAAAAATATTTTTAAAAACTATGTGAGAGAGAAAATTTACTCACAGATAAATCTCACGGTCTTCATCACTAATTCGTATGTAATATAATTAATTTTGCGTATTGGTATTAGGGCATTTCTCTTCATCGGACAGAATTAATTACGGGATCACCGGTATGGACCTTATTTATGAATTATTCTGGATAATTGTTAGTATGAATCAATTCTCCATTTGAAGGGTCATTGCAAAGCGATTAATTCGGAATTAAGTGATGGTATACACTTAATTATAAATAATAGTATTCTCTCCATCTGAGTCACTGCTATTATTTATAAAATCGAAACTACGTCAATTATTTAATTTTACTTTGCACGATTTGTTGTCTAGATAGTAAAATTAATAGAAATTGACTTGTTTAGACAAATGATGAATAATAGACTTCCTTCCCATCGAGGCATGCTATTTACGGTGTATCAGATTGTTGGTGATTTTTTTTAAAATGGTAGTGGGAACCAATTTTAAAATAAAATTAAAATTTTTTCTTATCATAATTAATAATTTTTAATTATGTAATTTTCAGAATTAAAATGACTTTCAATCAACTAGCGGTTATACTCAAAGAAAATAAATTTACGGGTCCTAATTATGTTGACTGAAAAAAGAATCAAGATATAATTTTAACTACCGAGAGTGTTCTTAGGAAGGTAAGAAATGTGTTGTTTCTGAAAAATGTTATTCCTCTAGTCGAAAGACAAGAAGAAGAAAAAGGTTCAGAAATGGGTAGCACGATTTTCAAGATAGTTAGTGGGCCACGGGCTGGCATGAAAAATCCAAAAAATAGATATTTTCACTGCAACCAAACACAGCAGAAAAAAATAATGTCAAGTTTATCTTGGTAAATAGAAGAACAAAGGTAATTTTTGTTCAGTAGTTGTGGAAAAATATTTAGCGGTGTTATCTACCAGTACCTAGTGTGTAGTTACGAGAGCCATTAATTATATCTGCAATCCATTGCAGTGGTTTCAGAAAATTCAACAACTTAATGATTTGGAGATTTACCTACACATGGACAATAATACAAGGGTGGCAGCAGTTGCAGTGGGAGATGTCACTCTTAGTTTTAGTGGAGATTGAGTTTCAATATTGAGAGATTATCTTTATGTACCATCCATTAGAAGAAATTTAATTTCTATTTCTAGATTGGTTAAAGATAGATATTTAGTTTATTTTAATAATTATGTGATTATTAAAGATAATAAATGATTTATCTGTTACAGTACATTAGTAGATGATCTTTATGTTATTATTCTAATATCTCCCACACTGCAACTGAATAAATTGAATAATACATCTAATTCACCATTTAAGAGAAATAAACCTTCTTTGATGAACTAAACGTATTTTTGACACTTACGCCTAGATCATATTAATCTGAAAAGAATTAATAAGCTGGTTGAAGATGGACTTTTAGGTTCATTGGAAGTGGATGCATTTCCAGTCTGTGAATCTTGCTTGGAGGAAAAAATGACCAAGATGCCTTTTTCAGCTGAAGACCATAGAGTTAAAGAAATCGTTGGAACTGGTTCACTTTGACTTATGTGGACCTATGACTAACCGGACTAGAGGAGGCCTTGAGTACTTCGTCACTTTTATTGGCGGCTACACAAGGTATGGATACATTTATTTAATGCATCGTAACTCTGAATGCTTTCAGAAATTTAAAAAATCAAGGCAAAAATGGAGAAGCGTCTGGGTAAATGTATCAGGTTACTACGATCCGACCGTGGTGGTGAGTACCTCTTTGGAGAGTTTAAGGACTATTTATCGACAGAGGAGATTACATCCTAATTGACTGCACCAGACACTCCGCAGCAGAATCGTATAGCAGAAAGAAAGAATAAGACTCTTATGGAGATGATGAGGTCTACGATGAGTTATTTGGACTTACCTTATTCATTTTAGGAATTTGCATTAGAAACAACAACTTATATTCTAAATTTGGTACCTTTTAAGTCAGTACTTTCTGCTCCAACAGAATTGTGGACTAGGTGCAAGCCTATGCTAAGACATATTCAAATTTGATGGGGTGTCCACCACACGTGCTGAAAGAGAATACGGATAAGTTAGAACCGAAAACAGATGTCTGTTTCTTTGTTGGATATCCTTGGAGAATGGAGGGTGATTTATTTTATAATCCTAAGAATCAAAAGATCGTTGTCAATGACAATGCTCGATTCTTAGAACAGGATTATATAATGGACCGCAAGCCTTTAGAATTATTCTATTAGAGCTGAGAGAAAATATCAGTAGAACGGATGAGGAACCACGAGTCATTAATATCCCATTGCCTTGTCGTAGAGAGAGTATTATCGAGACACGTGAATATTCTGAACTAGATTAGAGTACTACCACAAACATACCGATTTTACAACTAGGGCTACATGTGGATGATGGTACACAGGATTTAGAATCAGTACAGCGTTTCACTACTAGTACATAGACGCAGGTAGTGCTTCGTCGTAGTAGGAGAGTTGTTCATCGACCTGGTCGGTATATGTTCTTGAGAGAGTATTTTGACGGGATCCCGGCAGAATTTGAAACCGAATCTTGCAACTACAACGAAGCACTTCAAGGCAAAGATGCAGATATTTGGCAAAAAAACTATGAATTCGAAGATGAAATCTATGTATTCTGATCAAGTCTAAAAACTGGTAGAACCACCTGAAGGAATAAAAGCCATCGGATGCAAGTGGATCTATAAGAGGAAGAGCGAAACAAACGAGAAGGTAGAAACCATCAAAACTAGGCTTGTTGTGAAAGGGGTCACTCAGAAAGAAGGGATCGATTATGAGAAAACCTTCTCGCCGATAGCCATACTTAAATCTATCCAGATTCTCTTATCCATTTTGACTCATTTCGATTATAAAATTTGGCAAATGAACGTGGACAGCTTTCCTTAACAAAAGTCTTGACGAATGCATCTATTTAATACAACAAGATGGCTTCGTAGCAAAGGGACAAGAGCACATGTTGTGCAAGTTTAAGAGTTTTATTTATGGACTTAAGCAAGCATCTAGGTCTTAGAACACTCGGTTTGAACAGGCCATTAAATATTATGGTTTTGATCAAAGTCCTAATGAGTTTTGTGTGTACAAGAATCGTGATGAAAATGTGGTGGTGTTTTTAGTTCTTTATGTAGATGACATCTTACTTATCGAAAATTATGTAGGAGTATTATCTTCGGTTAAAGTATGCTTATCCGGATAGTTCGATATAAAAGACTTGAGAGAAGCTAGTCACATCATTGAGATCAAGCTTATGCGAGAGAAAAAAAATAGACAATGTTGGGCTTATCACAAGCTAGTTATATCGATATTGTCATCGTTCGTTTTAACATGCAGGATTTCAAAAAAGAATTTCTCCCTTTCAGGCATGATATCATTCTATCCAAGGATCAGTGTCCTAAGGTACCTGATGAGATAGAGAAGATGAAGGTTGTTCCTCATATTTCAATAGTGGGAAGCCTCATGCATGCTATGCTATGTACTAGACCCGATATCTATTTTGTTGTTGGCATGATTAGTAGATATCAGTCTAATTTAGGGTAGGAGTATTATAAAGCACTAAAATATATAATCAAGTATTTGAAAAGCACTAGGGATTATATGTTGGTTTACCAGGCAGATAGTTTAATACCTTTGGGGTATACTGACTCAGATTTTCAGTCAAATAAGAATTCTTGAAAGTCTACCTCGGGATTTGTGTTTATCTTAGGAGGTGGAGTCATAAGTTAGAGAAGTATCAAGCAGTCCTACATTCCTGATTTTACTATGGAGGCCAAGTATGTGCTAGCTTATGAAGCAGTCAAGAAGGCCGTTTAGCTTAGAAACTTTTGGCTGGATCTAGATATGATGCCTTCAGTACAGTTGGCTATTACAATTTATTGTGACAATAGCGAAGTGGTTGCCAACTCAAAGGAACCATGAGCCCACAAGAAAGGAAAGCACATTGAGTGTAAACATCACCTGATATAAGAGATTGTATAGATGGATTATGTTGTTATGACCAAGATTGTATCAGAACATAACCTTACAGATCCTTTGACAAAGAGTTTATCGGTTAAGACTTTCAAAAGTCATATAAAGGGCATAAGAGTCAGATGTATGGTAGTATGATTTTGAGTATAAGTGGGAGATTATTAGGGTTGTATGCTAAAAATCATAATTTTTAGTTTTAGTATTTAATTTTATTTTTAATAAAATTTATTTTTTTATGAGAATTTTAATGAGCAATGTATGTATTTCATTTTTTATTTGATGTCGTGGATAGATGTCTTTTATTCTACATAGTATTTAATCTAGTGTATAGAGTTTGACTTGTACACGGAAGACCAGATTAAAAGTTCTTGTGGAATATAAGTTTTTGATTTACAGTTTAGATGGAATTGGATAAACCATTCGTACGACTGTAGCACAGAGTGTTAGTAGACATGTCTTGTTTACGGAGAACAGATAATAGTATCGTCTATTGTTCTTACTCGCTATGCTAGTACACTTTGTGTGTATTGAACAGGACCACGTTGGGGTATTAATTTTTTACTGACTATATAAATTAATTAACACCCCATGATTATTATGAGTGTTTATACTCTTAATTCTGAAATTATTAATTATTTACGTATATTTAATAGTTGTTATTTTGTTTCATTAAAGGTTGCCATCTTTTATGGGTCTATAATCCAGGTAAGTTGAATAACGATATTGATTATATGGTAAATATTAACTATTGATGGAATTCACGTCCCGAAAGATCGGAATTAACTATACTCCCTTAAGAAAGCTTATAAGTTTTGGCTAAGTCAAACCCTACAGGTGAATTTTATAATTCGGTAATCAAATAAGTTAAGAGGAAGGACTTAAAAAATTTATTTAAGAAGCCGATTAAATATAATTGTCAGTAATTTAATTTAATTTAATCGGCGAGTATCGAAAATCTTAACGTGGGAAGAATAAATAAGCATTTAATAATAGAAGGTCGAATATTCGATTTTGAGAATATGACTGGGAGTGCAATTATAATTCATTAGTAGAATGAATTATAATTAATATTTTTATGAAATTACTTCTGGGTTGAAGTAATTTTTCATAATTACATTGAGTGCCCAAGTCATATTTACTCCTTATGTCCTTGATGTAACCTATTTATATACTGCTATAAAACTTGACGAGAGAATTAATATTATTCAGTCAGGGATTAGGTGGCTAGGGTTTTCACGTTCTTTGAAAATTCTATGCCTAATCAATAAGACATTGGAGAATACGATAGATCGTAACCCACCCTACGTTCGTATTTAGCATTAGGGAATATATCAAAAAGCTTGTATCGAAGATTTGACTACAAATAAAAAAACATGACAGATCGTTGACTGAAAATTGTTGCAGCAACCGAAATCATCCAATCAAATTTTAAAAGGTATAATCCTAAAACTAACTTTGGAAGTATTACGGGATTTTATTTTGATTGCTCAATATCAACAAATCTTAATCTAGAGCCAGTTTCGATATTTTTCCGTCAGGATATTTTTGACTAAAATCATTAACCTAATCGTAGGATCTTGACAGTTTGCCCCAACAATTGGTATCAGAACCGTCTTTGATTATGCATGATTTTATCATGGGTTCGGGTAGATTTAGATTGTGTTAACTCGATTTTACAGGTAATCTAATCTCAGATTTTAATGGTCATTATTTATTTTGCATGGTTAGAATAATGATTATTAATTTTTTTAACCCGATAGTTGATCGTGGTAGATTAATTGTGAACTCTTCGGACTCGGAGGCATAGAATAATGTAAAAATAATAATTATATTTTTCGGTTTTTAGTTATTGTATTGGTTCGCAGCTGGGATGTTGCCTTCCGAGGCCAGGGTACAGAGCCTCATGTTCTCCGGGGTTGCCCTGTTATTGTACTTTCTTAACTCTGCTTCTATTTACATTTTTACACTTTTTCTTCATGTTCATTCATACCTGCTTTTATCTTAGTAATCATCTCTCTTCTTTCAACGTGATCGGGGTAGGGGCCCGAGGACTCGTGGAGGTCATGCGCCATCAACTGTTCCAGCTACAGCAGATTTCGCTACTCCCCTTCCAGCACGGACCTCTGCTTCTTCATCCTCCGCTGCTTCCTTATCCCGGGCTCAAACTTCTAGTGCTGCGCAAACTGCCACTGGTTCAGAGGAGGAGATGGGATCGTCTCTGATCTATCACCTTTCTGAGCTTGCATACTGCTGATGATATCATTTTCTCTCTTTTTATTGTACATAGAAGCCTGCGTGCCTATTCTTGTTTGGGCCTGCATGCATGTTTGATACATTGTGATAGTCTATCTTATTGTACAACACTGATATACTGCTCTCAGTGCTTTGACATACATTGATCTACTGTCCCCGACACACTACATAAATACTATAGATGTGACTTACATGCCTTTGGTTCTTCTTTTGGCATGCGTGTCACGACACACATACATACATTACTTTACTTATGATGGGTTGGGCCTTCATGCTCTTTGATTTTCACTTTTGATCATCATGGATGCCTTATGATTATTATATTATGGAAATCATTTTTGAATGCTTGATTTTATTGTGTATGATATATGATTCATGAGTTGAAACCCTACTATATAAACTGTTTTTCCTTGTTGCGAGTTGTTTATAAGTCATCGACGATGATTTAGGCATGCTACCAAAATGAGGAGAGGCTATCAAACTTTCCGCATAAAAAAAGTTGCGGCCGTGACAAATGAACTAGTGGTCGAGGGTTTTGGATATGGTGGCCTGAACTTTCATGGAGAAAAGTTCATGGCCTGGACTTTTGAACATCACGGCTGTAGGATTTGAGGAGAAAAATGGCGGCTGTGAGATATGAACTTGGCGGCCATGGGAAAAATATGGCAGTTGTGATAAAAAATATTTGGCGCGAAACCTTGAGAAGATTCCATAGGTTCCCTGAATTTATGGCTCTATAAAGGGGGCAACTATTCTAGACCCCACTGTTCTGCATATCCTTACACTTTCCTTGCTTTCTCCATGGCCCACCCTTACAACAACTCCCTTTTGGCTTGGATGTGCGACTTCTCTCTGGTCGAGCGCAAAAACTTTCTCAAGTTTGGCCTTGATGCGTTATTCTCCTTGCGAACCATGAGGGTCGATTGGCACCTTCTGCGTGGAGCAGCCCAGTTGTAGGATCCCAAAATACATGTCTTTCATTTCGATTACTAGGAGCTATGTCCGACGATGGAGGACTTTTCTACCATTCTAGAGATTTCGGGCTGAGAGGAGGTCATAGTTCCTACGCCTTTCTCGAGTCCTAAGGATAGGTTAATGCAGCTCTACGGCTATTCCAAGTGTGAGGCTTCTCTCATTACCCATGATGGGTCCCTTGATGTGGCCAGGATCATAGACCGCTTCGGGCCGCCTCAGGGATTTCTTGGCGACTTCTCTTTCTAGCTTCAGCGTTGCTATGCCCTTTGTATTTGTCTTCTAGCTCGCTTCCTCTTGGGACATTCAAACTGTCAGGCTAGCCCTTCTTTGGTGGATGTCGCTCATCAGATCATGAGGTTGGGATCCTGCCTCATTAGTTATTGCTGAGACGCTCCTCGATCTTGATGCAATCCATACCGAGGGTGCCCCTTATTTTGTCGGTAGTGCTATTCTACTGCTGGTATTCGCTCAACTCTCATTTTTACGTATTTTCTCTCAATTTTTTTGCTCAGCTCTCATTTTTCTTTGTTTCTCTCTATTTTTCCGCTAGCTCTCATTTTTCTTGGTTCTCTCAGGTTTGGCTGATGGAGAGGGTGAACTTATTAGAGAAGCCTGTATATGACAGTTACAGTGTGAAGTTCTTCATTCATTGTCAGGTTTATCGTCTATGCTCTACTGAGGCTACTTGGAAGAACTATCTGAGCTCTTTGACTGGTGAGGACATTTCCTAGTTATGCCTCTAGTTGAAGATTTCTCTCATGACTACTGCCACCGTGAGTCACTCGGGAGTCATGCTGATTGGTTTTGTGGTCGATCGCTTTCTATCATCCTTATTGCATCCTTCGTCAGTTCCGGCGTACTCAGATCCATCTCGAGGCTGCTTTGGGTCATCTATACAGTTCTCCACATTGGGCCCGTTTCTAGGGTTAGCACTAGCGGGATTGGTCTTCTCGATTATGGGTATCGATTGGCAGGGATTTCAACAATGGAGTTTATGAGGATTATAGGGCTTGGCTGCAAACGGAGATAGAGCGCAAGGTAGGACACGGAGGAGATGCAAAAAGAAGGCGGATTTGACTTTGCTTTGCTGTATCTCGGTATCATGCTTGTTTTCCCTTTTTAGTTTCTTAGGATGAGGACTTGTGAGCCTTTCTTGCTTTTGAAAACTGTATTGGTAAAGCTCATTAATGAAAGTTTCTCCATTTTTGTTTTGTGGCGATTTTTAAAACCATTTTTTAGATTTTTATTTTTGTAATATAACCATCTTATTAGAAAAACTTAAAGCAAGTTTCTACGTTAATCAATCTGCTCAAAACATGGTTACAAATGGAGAGTTTCAAACAAAGGTTCGGATCGAACTTTTGACAGATGCTGCCTACATATCCCGTAGAGGGAAATCATGCCATAACATAGTTCGAGGATCGGGTTATACTCGACTATTGACACTCTATTTTTACGGAATTCTCTATCTCAAGGATAGAACTTTTTGAGCTGGTCTGAGTTGATGGGTGTAGAGAAAATATTTTCGTTCAGATCCATAAGGATGGCAGGGCCTCCTGACATCAAGGTTTTGATGCGATAGGGTCCAACACAATTGGGTTTGAACTTGCCCCTTGGATCAAAGATTGGAGCACTGATCTCTTTGAGGACTAAGTCACCTTTCTTCAAGTTTCGGGACTTAACCTTCTTGTTAAATGCTTGAGCTATCTTTCTCTGATATCCTTGAACATGAAACAGCGCTCTAAGACTTCTTTCGTTAAACAAGAGTAGTTCTTCAAATCTGTCCCTCTGCCATTCTGACTCGGGAATACTGCTTTTAGCCATTATTCTTAAGGAGGGGATTTCCAACTCGATAGGTAGAACTGCTTTCATTTCGTTAATCAAAGCATACGGTGTTGCCCTAGTAGAAGTCCTGATTAATGTTCGATATCCCCAAAGAAGAAATGGTAGCCTTTCTGTCCAATCCTTTCTTCCCTATATCATTTTTAGTGGGATCTTCTTCATATTTTTGTTTGCAGCTTCCACGGCTTCATTGGTTTGCGGCATATACGGCGAAGACTTATGGCTGACAATCCGATATTCCTCTAAGAGGTCTAAAATATCTTCTTGAAAGTAGGAAACGTTGTCAGAAATTATCTCATATGAGACTCCGTACTGACAGATATGATTTTTCTTGATGAACTTGGCTACTTGGGAGGTCTTTAGGACTGAGAAGAGATCGGTTCGGCCCACTTCGTGAAGTAATCAATTGCTACATGGATAAACTTGTGTCCATTTGATGCCTTAGGCGTAACTTTCCCTATCACGTCGATTCTCTAAATTGAAAATGGTCAAGATGAGGCCATGTTATAAAGCTGAGACGGCAGTACATGCACAAGGTTTGCATAGAATTAATATTTTTGAACAAATTGATGACAGTCCGTTTCCATCATCATCTAAAAATACCCTTGGCACAGGTTCTTCTTAGCCAGTATCATCCTACTCACGTGAGGTTCGCAAACTCCCCTATAAACTTCTCTCATTAACTCGTGCCCTTACTTTGTGTGAACACAAAGTTTTTTAACTTCCGGATATCCCCTCTTGTATAGTCTTCCTCCATAGATTACAAACTGCACAGCGAGTCTCTTGATAACTCTGTTCCTTTTCACTGGCTCGACTAGGGTACTTTAATTTCTCAATGAAATTCTAAATGTCGTGATACCATGGTAGTCCGTTATTGACCTCTTGAGTAGCGATGACATTACTGATCGCAAGTGTGTCCTTTTGTTGAATCTCCAAAGGTCTCATCCTTACCCTAGGTCGTATGTCTAACATTGATGCCAGAGTAGCCAAGGCGTCGGCGAACTTGTTCTGTAGTCTCGAGACGTGGGTGAACACTACATTCTCAAAGCTGGGGATCATCAGTTCAAGCTCGGGATCATTAGTTCAAGCTCGGGATCATCCGTTCAAGCTCGGGATCATCAGTCCAAGCTCTCAGTGATACTAGATCATCCTTTCCTTCTTTAACCTTCCATTCTCCTTTTGCTTGGGAGAGGACCAAAGCTGAGTCTCCTATAACCTCTAACTTTCTTGCCCCTAGTTCCAAGGCGGCTTCCAATCCGGCTAAGCATGCTTCGTACTCAGCTTGATTGTTAGTGACCTCAAAACTTAACTTAAATCCAAAGGGAAATGGGAATCATCAGGGGTGATGAGTAGTATTCCTATCCTGTACTCGTATTGCTTCGAGACTCCATCGAAATACAAGGTTCACGATTCCTTCTCAATTTTCAACACTTGCTCATCAGGAAACTCAAACTCGGGTTCTTCTTCACCTTCAATAGGGTGGTTGGCCAATGACTCTCCCTTTCACAGATTTTGTTGTGACGTACTGCAAGTCGAATTTAGGTAACATAAGCAACCAACGGGCCAACTTCTGTGTCAGTGCTGGCTTTTTGAAGAGATATTTGAGTAGGTCCATCCTTGAGATTAGAATAACTCGATATGCTAGCATGTAATGGCGTAACTTCTTAGATGCTCAGACTAGCGCCCAACAAGTCTTTTCTAAAGGCGTATACCGACGCTCACAATCTATCATCTTCTTACTCAAATAGTATACTTCTCTTTCTATCTTAGGTTCGTCTTCTTGAGCAAGCATACACCCCATCACTGAATCAGTCACTGATAGATATAGTATCAAAGGATTGTCAGGTTCTGATGGTGATAGAATCAGAGGGTTTTACAAGTACTCCCATATGGTTTCAAAAGCGTCTTGATACTGCTGATCCCACTAAAACTTGGTTCTTTTCTTCAAAAGTCGGAACATAGGTTCACAGGTGATGGTTAGCTTGGCAAAAAATCGGCTGTTGAACTGAATCTTCCCTAAGAAACTCCTTACATCCTTCTAGGTCCTTAGAGAAGGAAGTTCGAGGATAGCTTTGATTTTTAACTGGTCGACCTTTATTCCTCGATGCGTGATCATAAACCTAAGCATCTTCCCAACTGTAACTCCAAAAGCACACTTCTGTGGGTTTAGATGCATCCTATACTTTCTGATCCGCTCGAAGAACTTTCTCAGTGCGACGATATGCCCTTCTCGGGTTTTGGACTTCACAATCATGTTGTCCACATATACCTCTACTTCCTTGTGTATCATGTCGTGCAATAACGTGGTTGCAGCCCTTTGGTAGGTTGCTCCCGCGTTCTTTAGTCCGAACGGCATGACCCTATAACAATAGGTGCCCCAAGACATTGTGAAGGTAGTCTTCTCTCGATCTCCTAGTGCCATCAAAATCTGATTGTACCCTAAAAATCTATCCACGAAAGATAAGAGAGCATTCTTAGTGGGGGTTTTCTACTAATATATCTATGTGGGGGAGAGAAAAGTCGTCCTTTAGACTAGCCCTGTTCAGATCCCTGAAGTCGACACATACTCGGATCTTTTCATCTTTTTTTAGTACCGATACGATGTTGGGAACCCACTTCGGGTACTCTGTGACCATAAGAAATCCTGCGTCTATCTGCTTGGTAACCTCTTTCTTGATCTTGAGCGCCAATTTGGCCTGATTCTTCTCAAGTTTTGCTTGAAGGGTTTAAGCATCGAGGTATAGAGAGATTTGATGCTATACGATGTCGGGGTCTATGCCGGGCATGTTTTCATAGGATTATGCAAAAATATTTTTAAATTATTTTAATAGAAAAATTAATTGATCACGTTCTTCTAAAGACAATGTATAACCAACCTGAACTAGTTGTGGATCTTTTTAATTATTGAGATTTATTAAAACAGTCTTTTTAATTACAGGTTTAGCTCGCATCTTTTCTTCCTTTTCAATTAAAAGTTTTAATTCTTGGAGAATATTCTCCCCGAATTCATTACAATCTTCGGAATCAAGACAAAATATTTGAGACGCAGCAAAGTAACCAAAATTCGATTTCATTTTATTGATTTCAAAAGGAGTTACAGCCTGATATTCAAAACCAAAGGGGCTCAAGATGCCAATTGGCGCATTCCTAGGAGACTCGCCGTTACAGACATTGTTCAGAGACTCGGTGAAAACAAATTCAATAGACTTGGACTCTAACTCACTTATTACATCATGCATAAGAAAAAACTCAAAAAATTGACTCTTTTCCATTTTAGCTGCATTCATGATAACTGTGGTGTAATTCGCAGGTGCGTCGGCTTCCATTATCAGTACATCCTTGTCTTCATCATTGCCTATACACACTCGGGCCATCTCTTCATTGAAGAAAGAACCCAAATCTCCTTCCATGTAATGAACCGGTCTATTGGCACCTTTTCAGTGAATCTCATCTGCCATATTTCTGCTTCTTCCTCACTATCAGATAACTGGTGAACAAAAAAGATTTCCAGTCCTAGCAACTTTTGATTTGTCTTCTTTTCTATCCGTGGTTCGAAAAACATTCCCTTCCTTGATAAAGAGTCCATTCAACGTTGGCCCATATTTTTCTATCTTCGGTTCTTCCATCCCTGATTTGTACCCTAGTCCATACTTTTGATGATTGTGGTGCACAGGGATTGTTTCTGAGATTCCTTGCAAGTGCTTGCCTAGTCCCAATCTTGAAAAATAGAACATACCCCTCATCATTGCTATGACTTTCAGGTTCACATAGTTTTTCTACTCGTTCATCACTACTTGGATGGCCATAGTTTTATCGAAGTCGAATCCATTTAGAAGGAGATCCTTCTCCCCATGCTGAATCTTGAGTAGTAGGGTAGTGTCATTGATCGAAGTTGGCAAGCCAGTTTCACCTCGAATGGTGACAGTCACTCCTTTCTTGATTAGCTTCACCTTTTGGTGCAAGGTTGATGGAACTGCTCTAGTTGTCGGATCGAGTAGCCACGGTCTTCCCAATAAAAAATTAAATGAGGCTGGCACATCGAGAACATGGAACTCTACCTCACTTTCCAATGTCCCCACTATCACAACGAAAGTGACCAATCCCAACACGTCTCTTCTCGTATTGTCGCACGCTCGCACCCCTTGCGCACTCGGCTTATAGTCTTGTACCTTTAGTCCCATGCAATAAGCAGTTCGTAGTGGACACACGTTGAGAGCTGAATTGTTTTCGACCAAAACGACCGCACCTATTTCCCCAGACACT
This sequence comes from Heliamphora exappendiculata, assembly GCA_034768845.1. Lineage (NCBI taxonomy): Eukaryota > Viridiplantae > Streptophyta > Magnoliopsida > Ericales > Sarraceniaceae > Heliamphora > Heliamphora exappendiculata. The sequence continues at coordinate 50,305 of JAOTRH010228041.1, forward strand.
GGATGGTCATATGTAATGACTTGTTGTGAGATGGCCCCTTGATCGGAAAGTCTTTGTTACTGAAGGCAATAACATTGGACTGCATCTCGGGTATAAGCATTCCAACCAGCTAGTCGGGGGAGACATCGATTGAGATGTCTATGCTGTTGAGAGTCTTCAAAACGGCATGTCGATGCTAATGAGATGCCACAAGTAACCCCCAAATGCTCACGTTCACCTGTGTCTTCTTGAGTTACTTTAAAACTATGCCTTCTTCTTCACCGTTCTGCTTCTCCGCTTGCTTCCTTGATTCCTCTATGCCCCTACTTGGCTGCTCTTTTTTCAATTCGGCAGACTTAAAATGCCTCCCACTTCTCGTCAGATGTTCAACTTGCTCCTTGGGTTCCCACAAACCCTCGAACTGGTCGGTTACTTCTAGGATTTCAGTCACTGGGTACCCTTTTCCTTGAAAGGTCCAGAAGTCATCCGTCCTTGTCTTTCCTTGATCGTCTTCTTCACTAATTCCTCCGATTTCCTAAAGGTCTTCCTTGATTCCCATTACATTTTGCACAAACCAATGAGATTCTTCACCAATATTAGTCTCTAACTCAAAGAGTTGTGACAGTGATACCCCATCAAACGGGTCTTCATAATCATAGGGTGGGGGAGGACCCCAAGGTTCTCACAGTTCTCCATGGTCATATGCTTCTTTGATAATTAGATGCCATTTTGGCGCATCCTCTCCTTCATCGTATTCTATATTCTTGAATTTTTGCTCTATTTTTTTCAACTCCCACATGCCATTCTTTTCTTGGTATTCCACTTAGAGAGAGCATAAGACTGCTCCCTCGGATAGAGGTGTTCTCGATTTTGGCTCATGAAGAGGAACGATATATACGAAGGGGTCGAACATAAAACTTGCGGTTTTCGACAAATTCACTTGAGGTGAACCCTTCTCTTTCTCTTATGGCCCCTTCTTCTTCTTGGTTTCCTCACTAGCTGGTGGATTTTCTTCCTATATACTCTCGCTGTCGACCTCCTTTCCTTTTGAAGACTCTCCTGTCTTTGATGCTGTTTTCTCTGTCCCTTCAGCTTTAAAACTCAGCTCGCTCAGCTTCCACATACCAGGCTGCCCCTTGGTTCCATGCTATATCATTGCTCGGAATAGTCGGGATATGCTATTTGATGTCAACTCTAGCTTCCTCTAACTCATCTATTGCCTTAAGGCATGCCAAATCCTCCCACAAGCGTTGAATTTCTTCATCTTCTTCATCATCACCATTGATAAGGAAAACTTCTACCTCATGGATGATAAAAATCGGGAAGTTATCGAAACCATCATCTACCAGGTCCTAAATAAGGTCGTTTATCAGCAACATCTTCTGGCCGGACAACAAACCCGTAACTGGTTTTAGTTTTGTGATAGAGACTATGAATTTTGTGAGATCAAAACTATTCAGCCCTTTTTCAAAGGCGTTCACATTCTGCTAAGTAGTATGATTCGGCACGAGATTGGTGGTAACATTCGATTTCTGAACAATGGTTTGTGGAGGGATCACCTTGTTGTCTATCAAATCTTGAAACTCATGCCGAAGCCTCATGTAGTTGTTGGTTAAATAACTGTGCCCCTGGTGGAAGGCACCATACTAGGTCGAATTATATATGGGAGTAAAGGGTTTGGAGGCAGGGTTGGCTCCAAATGCTTTAGGACACCCCTTTTAATCAGGCGGCTCAAGATGGAAGTTATAGGCACAGTGGGTTGGGTGAAAGTTCTCTTTTGGTTTCGGGGTTGATTTTGGGTAGGTGGTTAGACGGATGGGCAAGCTTGATTCGGGTTGGGATTCAGCAGGTTCACTGCATAGCTTCGGTTCACAACATTGGTGGTATTATTTGGGTTGTTAGCATATGGCTTCCTGACTACTTTTTGGCTCGATTCTCCCTTTTCAATAACCTCGGACTGCAGTACATCCTCTATCTGTATCCCGGCATAAAAAACTTGCTCAAATGTCATCAACGGCTGCATTATCTGATATTTGCAAAATTGTGACTGCAAGTTCTTCACCACCATTCTCACTTGCCCCTTCTTAGTGGGTCAATTTGTCATTTTCGCTGCCTTAGCTCTCTACTGGGTTAGAAACTCAACAAAAGATTCTTTGGCCTCCTGTCGGGTAGTCTCGAGTTCCTAAGTGGTGACATGGAGTTGGATGTTGTAGTTATACTAGTTGGCGAATGCGGTAGCAATGCCTTCCCATGTACTTATTTTCGCAGCATCCAAAGATAAAAACCATTTCTGAGCGGCTCCTGACAGAGACCGTTGGAAGAGCTGAGCTTTTAACTGGTCACTAATCCCCATCAGCAATAGGGTTCCCACATACATCCTCAGATAGATCCTTGGATCTCCGATTCTGTCAAACTTCTCCATGTCGGGTATCTTAAACTTCCCGGGAAGCTTAGGGTCGAGGAATAGGCAAAATTCCTCAACATCCAACATGTAGTCCTCAACTTCTCAGGCTTTTCTCAAAATCTTTTTCAATTTTTCGACCTTATCAGACAAGATTGACTCCTTCGTGGCTAAGATTTCTAGGATTCTCGACCAAACGGGCTGTGTAGCTACTTGTTGGGCTCCCTCAGGGTCCACATTATCATCCCAGATATTATTTCCTATTCCAACCTCTTGGCCATTCAGGATAACCATATTAAGGTCCGCAACTCGAGTCTATAAAACCTAGTTCTTAGCTTGACACTGAGTCTAGGTCCAAGCTTGATTGGTCACTATAGTGTTGACTCCCTCAATTGTCCGCTGTAATTCCAGAATTACCCTCATCATATTTTCCATAGTTAATTCTGGGTCTGCCATCGGTAGTCTCAACTGATCCACACGTCTGAGTCTTCAGCTCGGAGATCAGGCACAAGTGCGTATAGTTCTTGTCTACACAGAGCTATTTATCCTGGGTCTTTGAACTAAAAGGATTCACGTAAACCAAAGAACTCATTAGCCGGGCCTAAACTCGAAACAACTCACTCTCGACGATAGGACAGAAAAACAAAAAAGAGCCTTAATCAAGGTCTTAACTATACAAACAAAAGTATCCATAAATGAAAATCACATAACCCTAAAAGATTTATTGATCCTAAAAGAAAGAGTTCTTAGAAATTATATGCAAATAAGAAAGCTGGTTGGTCTGCACTCAGTGCACCTTCTGAATAGAGTCAAGAATATACCTTCTAATGCCAGGAATGGTGCAAGCTATGGTCAAATGGTACGCAATAACTCTTTTGTCACATCTATGGAAGCATGTGACCAGAAAGCTTGTTGGCTTCCCCGATATAGCCCAAAGACAGTAAACTGACCAGGGTATTGGGTAGGCGGAGCGGAAGTTTGAGAACCAAGCACACAAATATGCAAATGTAAATGCGAATATTGATGACACGTTTACAATAAGAACTATTGACATTTCAAGTTAAGCTTTCTTATGATTATTTTTGAAAAACCAGTCCCAGCGGAGCCGCCAAAAAAACTGCGTGTGTGTTTTCTTGTTTGGAAGATAGGGGTGCACTGAATATCTATTGTTTGTTAAAAAAATTTTCTTTTCTTTTCAAAACAAGAAAATCCAAAGTATTCGAGCGCCTTTTTTAGAAAAATGGAGTCTTACTTGGTTTTTGAGAAAAACCAAGAAAAATAAAAAGAAGGATTCTGGTCTTTTAAAAATGTAACCAAAGAAAAAGAGGGTTCAGGGGCTAATGTACGAAAAAAATGTGTTAGGTATCCTGTTTGCCCAACCGTGAAGTTGGCATCTATTTTGTCAATATTGGTTCTTATTGTATACTTTTTAAAGATAATATATACAGAATGTGAGGTTGAACAAAGTTCAAATAAAAACAAGCAAAGAAACAAAATTCTAACTACGATCCGAGGGTCATGCAACTCGGTTATTATTTATAAAGGAAACACATGTCGTTTGGGCAAAGAAAAGTGAAAAAAACATGCGAGTACGTGATAAAATGAACAAATAAAGATCTAAGAATCATGTAACAACATTTCTACCCTTAACATGTTACAAACATGCTATACAGAGTAAACAATGAGACTAGAACATCATTTTCAAGCTACTAAACATGCAGAAAGCTCACGGTCGTAGCAATAAATGTTGCGGCCGTAACAAAATGAGTTACAAAATATGCAGTCGTGATAAATACTGGGTTACCGAGAGAAACAGAATAAACAAATCTCACGACTGTGACTAACAAAGGGTATAAATCAGCATTCAAGGCCTAATATAGACTTAAATGGACAGAACATGTAGAATATAGACCATAACCCATTTATGTTAGGTTAGATCCACGATCCTTCATCTCTATACAACCAACATCTCAAAATAAGACATACAGATCATTGAAATGGATAACAGAATGCTTGAAACATATTTTTCATGTCACTGACCTCACAAAACTTCACGGCCGTAGTAAGAGGATATGGTGGCCGTGACAAATATGAAAATAAAAGCTGTGACCATTAACAAAGGCACTAACAGCCGTAATTGTGAGTTTAACAAAACACGCGACTGTGACATTAAAAGGTCGCGTCCATCATATTTTCATAACTACAGAACGTGCAAAGAAAGGGGGTCTACAGAATGGAGACCACAATCTATTCGATCTAGACTAGATCTACCACTCATTACCAAGTAAGAACAAGAACTGAAGTACAACAAAGAAAAAAGCAAAATAGAAAATGAAAAAGGGAGAAAAACCTTAAAATAAACAAATAACATAAAGTTTTAAAGAGAGTTTTCATGTTTTTAACCTTACATACACATCACGGCTGTGACAACAGGATATTGCGGCCATGAGAAAAGGAGGCAAAAAGGTGTCGGCCGTGGGTTACAAGGTCACGACCACGACTGTAAGTTTAATAAAACGCACGGCCGTAACATTAGAAGGTTACTGCCGTCATGTTTCAGAACCTCAGAAAGTTTTTGATGTGCTCAGTGGGCTTGTAAGTGCCAAAACGAAATAAAAGAGACTGTAATATACGAAATAGAAAGCTACGAATAAACTATTTGTAAGAAAAACTTTAATGAACAATGCTTATATTAAAATAAATGACAAATAAACAATGGAAATAATGGAAACCTTATCCACGACACCCTCGGGGGAAGAAAATGAGAGTTTATAGAAGAGTCGTGGATTTCTATGGTTACCTCGTGTGAATATCCGCCTCGAATGGCTTCGCAAGTGTAAGAATAGGCTATCTCCAATCCAATACAAGCTCTACAAACTCCCTCAATGCAAGCAGGACCACAAACAAGACCCAAAAAGTTTGAAATGGCTATCGAAATATCGGGTGAGAATGTATTTTGATAAAGTTTAGACCTCCAGGCTCTCTCTTCTCTCTGGTTTTTGTGAAAATCGAAGTCTATTTATTGGCAAGATGGGCAACACAGACTCCCTCTAAAATACTGCCACCTTTCTAAAAAATGGTAAAAGTGACGGCAGCTACCTTTTTACTTTTGTACAGTGCCAATCGCTACCTTTATGGCAATAAAAAGGACAACCGCGACTTGAAAGTCGCGGTTAGGCTTAAAAAGTTGCGGTCGTGACAAAGAAAGTCACAGCTTGCTCTAGGGTTTTTAAAAAGTGGTGGCTGTGAGTATCGGAATGGCATGGCCTAAAGGTATTTTTGGTGATTTTCTTGGGTTTTAAACCAAATTCATGATTTCACTTGCTTGTGACTAGCTTTGAGCATATTCTCATATTTTCGTCATTGGAGCGCATTCGAGACGGGTTCCTAAGATTTAGCTTGGTCAAATTGGGGTGTCTACAGATAATCATCAACATAGCCTGGGACAAGGGCCTCGGTGTCGTGAAGACTGAACTAAAGTGTTAGCAATGCTGGAAGCAGAAATCGAAGAAATAAGATAGCAACTCCAAAATGTCATGGGTGCTATAAAAAGAAAGATGATAGGAGGAGTCAATTAACTCGTTCAAAGAACCGATCTTCCATTTTTCCCGGCCATTATGGACCCTTCCACTCAAATTTAAAATGCCCCAAATAGCGGCCTTCGATGGACTAAAAGACCCCTTTGATCACCTTGAAGCGTATAAAGCCTTTATGCACCTCCACACAGTTCCGAATGAAATCATGTGTCGAGCCTTTCCAACCACTTTGAAGGGATCAGTCAGGGTTTGGTTCAGTCCGCTCAAGCTAGGGACTATTGAAAGTTTTACCCAGCTGAGTAGAATCTTTGAGGGACATTTTATTGGAGGCCAGCAGCACAGAAGATTGGCCACCAACTTGCTGAATGTAAAACAAGCACCTAGGGAGTCGCTGAGAGATTATGTCTCATGGTTCAATGTCGAAGCCCTTTTAGGGGTCAATATTGACGATAATGTGGTTTTAACTGCGTTCATGGGTGGACTGCAACCTACAAAGTTTTTGCTCTCATTATCTAAGGCTCCTCCAGCTAACATGACTGAATTAGTGGTCCAGGCTCAGCGCCACATGAATGCAAAAGGCGCGCTCCCTCAATGCTCGAAAGGCTGAAGAACAAAAGACTGAACAAGGTCACAACACTGAAAGCTCTCGGATAACAGAGACCGATCACTTCAGGCGACTTCGAGAAGTAGAAAAGAGGAGTTCCAAAGAGCCTAGCCAGAAAAGCCCCGACTGCTGCTCAGTCAGTTTGAAAGGTACACGCCCCTAAATACTCTGGTAGATCAGGTGTTATTATAGATTCGTGATGATCCCAATTTGAAGTAGCCAAGAAAGCTTCGGACCACACCAGAGTGGAGAAACTAAGCCTACGTTTGTACTAGCTTTTTTGGGAGCTTTTTTGTTTAAAAGCCTCTAAAAAAGCCTACTTGTTTAGCCTCAATTGGCTTTTTTATATAATTTTACATATACTTTTTTATAAAAAAAAATGTCAAAAAGCCTAAAAAAAAGCTAGTCCAAAAATAAACTAAGATAAATACTACAGGTTCCATAAGGATTATCGCCACAACACTAAAGATTGTTTTGACCTAAAAGAACAGATGGAATTGCTAATCAGAAGAGGAGGGCTAAAGAGATTTGTGGCAGACAAAGCTGGGAGAAAGGAACAATCGCAACCAAATAAGCCACAGCCCAATCGAGAATTAGCAAGATAAATCCAAGTAATCGCTAGGGGATTTGTAAGAGGAGGTGAAACTAGTTCCTCTCGTTGTACTCATACACGAAACCTTAAAAGGAATAGTTCTAATGAAGTCCATGTTACCGAGCGCTCAGTTAAAAGTAAGTCACAAGAACCCATCACTTTCTCGGACCAAGGTGGTCACGGAGTGCAACATCCTCATGATAATCCGTTGGTATTTACCATGGTGGTGGCAAATTATCGAATGCAAAGAATCTTGATTGACAACAGGAGCTCAACATACGTACTCTTTCTCAAAGCGTTTGACCAACTCAATATTGGGAGAAACAAGTTAATGCCATTAAAATCTCCTCTGGTAGGGCTTACATGGGAAAAGGTGCAACCATTGGGTTCAATTGAACTCCCACTGATGATAGGAATCAGCCCCAAACAATCAACTCAACAAATCACTTTCCTGGTGGAAGACTGCCCTTCCGCTTATAATGCAATTTTATGGAGGACTTCTTTGAATCTCTTTTGAGCGATTACGGACACCTACAATTTGACCATGAAGTTCCCAACCCCAGGAAGAGTTGGAGAGGTAGGAGCCAATCAGCTAATGGCTCGAGAATGCCACACCACCTCATTATAGGAACATAGAGGCAAGGAGGTGATGATGCTGGACACAATGGATGAAGAACACGGCCCAATAAGGCCCAGATCGGAACCCATTGAGGAACTGGTCGGTGTCGCGCTCAGTTAGGCACAGCCAGAAGCAAAGGTGTTCATTAGTGCTCTATTGGCTGAGACCGACCAAGCGGAGCTCATGGAGTTTCTCAGGTCACATCAAGATGTATTCGCCCCGGGATACGAGAATATACCAGGAATCCATCCAGAGCTAATTACACACTGCCTTAATGTAGCTAAGAATCATAAGCTCGTTAAGCAAAGGCTGAGGTCATTCTCCAAGGAGCGCAATGAAGCAATAGCAGCCAAAGTGGATAAGCTCCTAAAGGTTGATTTTATCAAAGAGGCCCAGTACCCTGAGTGGTTGGCCATAGTTGTTTTGGTGAAGAAACCAAATGGAAAGTGGCGAATGTGTGTGAATTTCACTGACTTGAATAGAGCATGCCCAAAAGACAGTTACCCATTACCGAGGATTGATTAGCTGGTTGACTCTACAGTTGGACATGAACATCTTAGTTTCATAGACGCCTTTTTTGGTAACCAAATTAGAATGTGTCCGATCAATCAGGAGATACCCTCCTTCATTACTGACCAAGGACTCTTGTTAGGAAGCAATGCCATTCGATTTAAAGAATGCGGGAGCTACCTATCAGCGCTTGGTCAATAGGATGTTTAAGCCCTAGATAGGGAGAAACATGGAGGTCTATACCGATGATATGCTCACTAAGAACAGGTATGCTTCTGATCATTTGGATGATCTAAGAGAAACGTTTCGCACACTCAGGCATTACAACATGAAGCTGAATCCCTCCAAATGTGCGTTTGGTGTGGCTGGTGGGAAGTTCCTTGGTTTTATGGCTAGTCAAAGGGGTATGGTGGCGAACCTTGAGAAAATCAAAGCCATATTGAATATGCAATCGCCTCAGAGCGTACGAGAGGCATAGTAGTTGACAAGGAGAGTGACTGCACTCAATCGTTTTGTTTCTAAAGCCACTGATCGGTGCCTACCATTTTTCAAAGTGCTGAGAAAAGCCTTTGTTTGGATATAGGAATTTGAAACAGCTTTCAACGAATTAAAAAGGTACCTCACTGAACCATCACTACTCTCTCGAACTAAGCCACGAGAAGAGTTATTGTTATACCTTGCAGCTTCCGACACAACCGTCAGTGCCGCTTTGATAAGGGAGGAGGTAGGAGTTTAGAAACCTATTTATTATGTCAGTTGGGCTTACCGAGGAGGGGAGAGTAGATACCATGATTTAGAAAAGCTCGCTTTTGTGCTTATAATCGACTCTACTTTCAATCACACACCATCATGGTCATCATCAATCAACCACTTCAGCAAGTCATGCAAAAGCCAGAGTTATCAGGAAGATTAGCCAAGTGGTTGATAGAAATTGAGGAATTTGATATTAGATATCAACTGAGGACAGCTATAAAAGGGCAAGGTGTCACTGATTTTGTAGCCGAATTTACAACTTTGGGAGACTATGAGATTAAGAACACTACATAGCTTCCCCTTCTGAGTATGGAAGATGGTTTGAACAAAGATAAGGTTTGGTCCGTCTACGTAGATGGTTTGGCAACTCTGGAGGTAAGTGGACTCGAATTTATCCTGATTTCCCCACAAGGAGGTACTATTGAGAATGCAATACAACTTGGCTTTAAGACAACCAATAATAAGGCGGAGTATGAGGCTGTGATAGCAGCACTAATAATTACCAAATCTATAAGAGCCGAGAAGGTAAAAGTTTTCAATGATTCACAGCTAATAGTGGGTCAGATTCAGAACCATTTTGGGGCGTAGGAGGAAATGATGGTGGCATATGAAGAAGTGGTTGAGGAGATCAGTAAAGAATTCGAAAAATTCTCGATCAAACAGGTACCCAGAGCAGACAATCAGCGAGCAGACATGTTAGCCCGACTAGCCTCAACCCCTGAGAATCAACATGAGTAAGAATTACCGATCAAATACTTGGCAGAAACCGGATTAAATTGGAAAGAAATGAGAAGAGTTAGCCTGATCCAGGTACATGCATCATGGATGGATCAAATCAGAGCATATCTTAAAGACGGAAGCATCCGGATGACTTAGCCGAAGCAAGGAAAGTGAGGTGACAAGCAAGTAAGTATACTCTACTAGGAGAGCAACTTTATAAGCGAGGCTTTTCATTACCTTATCTTCGATGTCTCTCAAAAGAAGAGCCCGAATACGTTATGCGTGAAATACATGAGGGAGTTTGTGGTAATCACTCGTGGGAATGGGCTCTTGCATACAAGGCATTAAGGGCTGGTTAATATTGGCCCACAATGCAAAGGGATGCACTAGGACTGGTAAAGAGATGTGACAATTGCTAAAGATTTGCAATAGTTCCCAGACAACCACCAATGGAAATGAACATAGTCTCTTCCCCCTGGCCCTTCTCCCAATGGAGAATTGATCTGCTCGGACCATTTCCCTTAGGGCAAGGGTAAACAAAGTTTTTAATAATGGCTGTGGATTACTTTACGAAGTGGGTGGAAGCCGATGCCTTAGTAAGAATAACCGAGGAAAAAATAATTGCTTTTTTTGGAAGTCCATTGTCTGTCGATATGGAATACCAAGAGCACTTATTATTAATAATGGTAAATAGTTCGACAATGCAAAGTTTCAAGAATTTTTTGGACAGCTTAGCTTCTGTAACTACTGCACAACCTCCGCTCATCCTCAAGTGAATGGTCAAGTTGAAGTAACCAATCACACGATCTTGAAGACGATCAAGATCAGGTTAGAGAATGCCAAAGGGCTGTGGTCAGAGGAATTGCCTAGCATCATCTGGGCATACCGAACGATCGAGCAGACTCCCACGGGGAAAACCCCCTTTTATGCTAGCATTCAGAAGTGAGGTTGTGATCCCAGTGGATGTTGGGTTGCCGAGTATTCAAACAGACCAATTCAGAGAGGAGGAAAATGAGAAAGGGTTGAGAGAAAATCTTGACAATGTGGACAAGGTTATGGAAATAGCAGCCCTTAGAATGGTAGTATATCAGCAGAGAATGAAGAAGCACTATGATAAGAATGTGCGAGGCAAATAATTTAAGTTAGGGGATTTAGTGTTGAGGAAAGCTTCTAAGGCGAGCAAGAATCTGTAAGACGGCAAGTTGGCTCCAAACTGGGAAGGACCGTTTCTTGTGGAAAGCAGAGTTCGAGCAGGTTTGTATATGTTAAAAGATATGGCAGGGAAGATCCTTCCCCACGCTTGGAATGTAGGGTATCTAAGAAAATATTATCAGTAACGTATTTCTTTTTCTTCCTTTAATAAAGATAGTTTCATCTTAGTAGGACTATCATTTATTCTTGTAAAGTTATTTTCTTTCTTTTGATCTTTGTTCAATGACCAAGTTTTTGTTAGTAAGTTTGAGAATAAATAAAATTCGTTATTTCTTCCTTGCAAATTTAACTTGTCTTTGTTAAAGTACAAAACCTAAAGGTCGAGTTGCTGGACGACTGACATGCCCAAGAGGTCCAAGCTATGCTTGACCAAGGCTACTCAAGGGTTGAGTTGCTGGACGATCGACCAGCCCAAGAGGTCCAAGCTATGCTTGGTCGAGGCTAATCCAAGGGTCAAGTTGCTAGACGACCAACCAGCCCAAGAGGTCCAAGCTATGCTTGGTCGAGGCTAATCTAAGGGTTGAGTGGCTGGACGACCGACCAGCCCAATAGGCTCAAGCCATGCTTGGTCGAGGCTAATCCAAGGGTCAAGTCGCTAGAAGAATGATTAGCCCTAGTGGTGCTAGCTTTGCTTGGCCGAGGCTACTGAGGGGTCAAGTCGCTGAATGACTGACCAACCCCAATGGTGCAAGCTTTGCTTGGCTAAGGCTACTCAGCGGTCAAGTCGCTGGACGACTGACCAACCCTGAAACCCCTTAAAGTTTGCAATTATACAAGTTGGATAGCTCAAAAATTTGTATTGCATAACGACTTGGTTGGGCCACAGTTAATATTCCATCCAAACCATAAAAACCAAAATGTAATAAGAAGATAACAAGTTTTAAGACAGCCAAACAACAAAACTAAACAACAAATGGCTAGAGTTTTGATAAAAGAAACACAAATAAAGCAATCTTAAGATCCTTCGCCATCTTCATCTTCAGCGGAGAAGGACGAAAAGTCGAAGGCTGGGAAGACCACTTTGGCTCTGATTTTCATCTTATCGAAATCACTGATGTATTAGTCAACCAGTTCAGCCTGGTACTCTTTAGATGACTTAAACCTTTCGATGGCTGCTCCCTCTGCAGTACCGACCTGGGCAGAAAGCTCTAGGATCCTCGCTCACCCAGCCTCCTCACCTTTCCTTGCTACCACTACTTGAGCTTCAAGATCGGCAGTACGGTCTTGGGCTCATTTCTGCTCGGCTTTGATTTCCTTCAGCCTCACATCTCACTAAGCCATTTCACCCCTCACCCCTTCTAGATCCTCGAACACTCTCAATTGGTATTCCTTAAGCTGAGTGACAACGAAAATATCTTCTCGGATATGCACCTCAAGTTGGTGGCACTGCTGAGACAAATGAATAGAATGGATGCATACCTAAAAAAAACAAAATTTCTTTATGCCGCATATGTACACTATAAACATAAAATAAAGGAGTAAATAGGGAAATGAGGCTGACCCAAGTAAGATTCAAAAGTAAGTCTCGAACAATCTGGCAAGTGCCCAGTGTGGAGAGAAGCTCAACCTCATCCCCTACGAATTGCTGCATTCTTGTCCTGAACATTTCAAAACTGCTCATCATACTCCCTGTAGAAAGATTGTCAAAAGCTGAAACCACGTGGCTGGAACGAAGAAGGAGAATGGGGCAAGGTAGAAGTATCGACTATAAGATCCTCGACAGGGTAGAATCTATCTTAACCACGGGTTTGGGTGGAGTCGAAAGAGTGGAAGTCTCTGAGGGTAAAAATAAACCCTTTTCTTTTACCAAAAAGCTAGGCTTCTTCGAAAGGAGCGGTGCATTAGGATCGGCACTCGCTCGTGCTCGAATTTTTTTCATTAATGCCTTATCAATGGATTTTGCCATTTCTACATAAAAAAAATAATAAATATAAGTGACAAAGTAATTAAAGACATAGAATAGTAAATGATTAAAAAAAAGATAATGGTTCTCGCGAGGAACAAAGGGACTGAGCAAGAAGCCACTTAGTTTTTCGGCTATCACCAGGTAGTCGTACGTCTTGTGGGGAAACTCCCTCGCAGCCTCCACCTGGCTTAGAGTCGTTGGTCTAAAGAGTGGCTTAGTGGAAATACCACCAGGATGAGGATCTGCACATAACTTTTGAATTCGAGGAATGATAGGGCCAATCTCCTCCGACGACTGGAGTTCCCAACTGACACCAGAAACAAAGAAGAACTTTTCTTTCCAACACTTGTTGAAAGAGTGACATCCTTGTATTAGGGCTCGGTCTTTTGAGTGCGATTGAAAAAAGTACCATATGGGCTTACGTTTCGTAGGTCTATAACAGTGAAGGAATTTCTCCACTGTCAAAGAACACCTAGCCGCCTCTTCCCATAAAATAATGCACCAATAAAGGATGCGCCAAGCGTTTGGGAGGAGTTGATCAGGGGACAACCCGAGAAATCTTAGTAACTCCCGTATTATCCTAGGAATTGGGAGCCTGAGACCAACAAAGAATGAGTGTTCGTATAAACACACTTTCTCTGCCGAGAACGAGCATGTTGAGAACGAACATGCTCTTTCTTGAGAAGAAGGAATTCTTAAGCGAACAATGGTGGGGATATGAAATTTTTCTCGTAGATATTCTAAGTCTGAGAACTTACTTTTCGAGGCTATCAGTTCGGCAGCAAAACCCTTAGACGATCCCGAAGGGGATATAGGCTTAGAAGTAGAAGTTTCACCCCTACCTTCTAAGGCAGAGGCCGAGAAGGATTGAGTCAACTCAGAGTCAGATTTGATGGGTTGAGGGTAAATTTTTAGTTCCCATTCTTAAGATTGGTAATAAAAATCTAACGAAATTAAAGGTTTTAGACAGGACTTTTTCAAAATAAGGGATATTTACAACAAATGGATAAGTAGTACGAAAAATATTGAACCAACGATAGAAAAACAACACCATTTCGTTAAAGTATTAGGAAGAAGGATTTGAGAAAGGTGGGTTGAACAGAGCCAAAACTGTAGTAAGTAAAGAGATGAAGAATGCTTACCAGGAAAAAGCTTCGACGAATCAGAGTAGAAAGTGCGCAAGATGGAAGAATATCTAACGGGTGAGCATTATTCAATCTAACGGCTCAGAATGGAAGAATTTATAGTCGTTGAAAGTGCAGAAGATGGGTGGCTGAGATGGGTCCATGTGTGGCTAAGTTGGATTGTTACAAAGTACATCACACGGTGGGTATTTAAAATTTTGGCACCTTAATTCTCGCAGTGCCGTCGAAATTAAATGCGATGACTTTTTGGTTATCTTATATTCCTAAGATAACTAGCTGGGCAGCCTTGGGAATATGGGATAATTGATAGGTACGGTGATGTAATCGGTCCTCGAGAGAGGTCGATCAATAGTACCAAACGAATGAATACGTTAGTATGATGAGCTGACCCAACCCACTACACGTATACTTGGAGACCCAACGGTCAAGAGCATATTTAAAGTATTAGTTGACATGGTCAAAATAAGATATACATGGAATCCTAGCCGTCGCCGATTTAATAAGAATAGTTAAAGATCTTCCTGGATACTTGGGTGAAGCCTATCGATGTGTAACCAACTAGGGAATCCTATATAAGGAGCCAGATGCACCCTTTAACGCAAGTACAAAAATATCTTTGAGTAAATAGTTCATTTCTTTCTCTTTAATCGCCAAAAGTATTGACTTAACCATTGAAGGGTAGTCGGCTAGAACCCCACCAGTGTTAAGATAATCTTTTTCTTCTTAGGTTAATAAGAGCTCGAAGGGAAAGTCGACCCATCAGCGTCGGTCAGTCAGACATTTGCCATCCCTGGTCGGTCCTGCATATTATTAAACAAACAGTTAATAGCATTGTTAACTATACTGACAAATGTACTAATGCTTTCACTCTTATTATTCTTTTCAGCCCCAAACCTCCTAGACTCATTAAATGGCTATTCCCAAGTTGTGAAAAATTCAAGCTAAATTTTAAATGGATGCACTCGAGGGAATCATATACCTGGTGGCTTTAGAGGCATTGTAATGAAAGAAAAAGGCAATTGAATCATGAGCTTCTACGGAAAAATTTTGAATTGCAATACCCTTGAAGCGAAATTGTGAAAAATCTACTACAATGTGAAACTCATCCAAGATTACAACATGAAAGAGGTAGAGATTAAGCATGTGTTTGGGGCTAGCTTGTTTTAAGAGTTTTTTTTGCTTAAAAGCCAAAAAAAGCCAACTAGTTTGGCTTAATGTGGCTTTTTTGGCTTTTTCTACATAATTTTATATTTATTTTTTTACAAAAAGCTAAAAAATCAAAAAATCTAAAAAAAAAAAGCTAATCCAAATAGAGGCTTAATTTGATTCACAAATGGCCATTGACTTAATTAAGAATGGGCCTAACTCGAACTTCTCACATAAAACCCTTATGATAGAATGCAAAACCATGTTGATCTCTTTTAATCACCTCATTGGTCATACATTGTGAGAAGGAAATAAAATCGTAGACAAACTTGGTAACATGAGCGCATATCAAGACATTAGGCTAGTGATGCTTGTGATGCCCCTGATGACATCAAATGACTCATAACAGGGGACGTGGCCAAAGCTTATTTTGAAAGATTAGGGGCCTGTTTGGTACAATTTTTTGAAAACTGTTTTTAGAGAATTTTGTTGAAAAAAGTAAAAACTCGTTTGTTGGCACTTTCGAAAAAACGATGTTCGAAAAAACAAAAAATACTGAGTTAAAAAATAGAGCGTTTTTGAAAAGAGCTAAAAGATGTTTTTACTTTTTTTTTCTATTTTTTGTTCGTTTGTCAGATGATCAACACACAGAACCAACGCAGGGGCTTTTTTCGTTTGTTCATTTGTCGTTGTCGTTCGTCTCAACCTCTCAGACGGTCGTCATCGTTCATCTCAGTCTCTCAGGCGGCTGTCGTCGTTCGTCTCAGGTGGTCGTCGTCGTCGTTCATCTCAAGCGGTCATCATCGTCATCGTATTTTGTCTTAGATCGTTTATCTCAAGTGGTCATATTTCGCCGTAGATCGTTAGGCTCTAGAGTTTTTGTGTTTTTTGTTTTGCTTTCTTTCCTTTACTTTTTTTTGTTTATTAAAAAAAAAAAACCCTCCTTTAATCAATAGGGATGTACTTGAAAATTTTAAAATCACGAGTTGAATTGTATTTAACAAAAATAAATAAATTATTATCCAAACAGAGTTTATATATATGCAAAATAGAACTTAAAATCAAGCCACGCAATACCAAATAGAGCTTAAGATCAAGCCAAGCGTTTAAAGCTTTGTCTACAGTATCTATCCAGCTAAACTAAGATAAATTGAAGTGGCAACACCGAGCGCGTAAACCCCAATCGCGGCGCCAACCAAGTCCTTCCCGGACCGAGTCACGACTCCAATCCCCGCAATCCCGGCTACTCCGATCGGGACTCGCCGGAGAACCGCCTTCCCGGCGTTGGACAATACGGCTTCGGTGAAAGCCTCCACCGCGAAGGCCTTGAAATCCACCTGCCCGAGGCTTGGTTCTTCTTCTTGTTCTTCTTCTCCCTTCGCCGGTTGATCGCCGCTGGATCGGCGAGTTACGACGACTCGGTAGGCGTTGTCGAGCTGGGACCGAGTCGGGGGGTTGGGGAGCCAGGTCTTGATGAGAGGGTGGGTGGCGGAGAGGGAGTGGTGGAGGCGGTCGGCGGCGGAGACGAGCTGGTAGGGTCGGACCCCTGGGAACGCGTGTTGGGTTAGGCTCAGGCATTCTTCGTAGACCGAGTCGCACGCTGAGTTGAAGTCTGGCGAGTCGTTGAAGCTTCGAGAGACGCGTTTCGACGCGGATAAACCCATTCTCTCTCTCTCCAAATTTGGGGGCAAAGGTGATATCGATACTAAAGCCTGGACTGTTTTTTTTTTTAAAAACTTTTAAAAAGGTTTATTTATTTGATTTTAATTGATATATATATATATATATATATTTGAAAAAAAGACAAAAAAAATAAAAAAAATTTTAAAAAAAATTAATTCAAACATAAGCTTAATCTATATCTATCTATACTATTCTATAAAAGAAGAATACTCATTTGTTTTTCTTTAATATTGAAACTGTATAAATATTTTTTATTTCTTAAATTATTCTCGGTCTATGACTGTTCACTTTCTCTTTCTCTTTACAAATTAGTTTGTAACTATTCACTCTCTTTCGTTTCGTGTTTTGTCTTTATTTTTTATTTTTTATATCCCATTTTTAATTTTTAATAGGGCTGTGCTACTCTTACTGAATAAAAAAACTGAAGAATTTGACCGAAGAGAGCAACGAACAGCGAACAAGGAAGGGAGAGAACATGGAAGAGTTAGGTAAAGTTATACGACTATAATTTGCTTTGTTTGGAATTAGTTTTTGAATATATTTTTATAATCGAATCCGTTCATTACGTAGACCTCATTAAGTTTGTTATTTTTATAAAATTCAGACTGATTCGATACCTATACCTAAGTGATTGAATAAATTTGTTTAAAATTTTTTTTCAAAATTATGATTTTTATTTATTTATTTATTTATAAAACAATATTATAAAATCTTATTTAATCACTTAGCTACCGATACTGGATTAATCTGAATTTTTACATGGATAACAAACTCAATGAGCTCTACGTAATGAACGAATTCGATCGTTGAGCAATTTTGCAAAAAATCATATAAGTAGCATATCGGAAAAGCACAATTTTATCAAAAAAAGAGATAGACATTATAAATTGATCACAATCAGAAAAGTATTGTTTTATACCCAAAAAAGAGGTGTACTTGATAAATTGATCAATATTGTACAATTATGAAGGCTAGAATGCTAAAATTTACCAGCTTCTCAACCAAAATACAATGCGCATCTCAATTTCTATTCCATAGTTCTTGAAGGTTCGAAGAGAATAATGATACCAAATTTTTCCAAACGACAAATGCTATCAATGGCTTATAGTTCATATAACACTTCTATATGAGATGTGAGATTTCGAATCGTTCCAAACAAACGAAAAAATCTCAGAAACTGAACAAGTGAGAATGTTCTCACAACTGTTTACACTGAGAATATTGTTCTCACTATTTTTAATATTGAGAATATTTTTAGTATTTTTACTTCGAATGCAATTAATTTATTATTTTAATTTTTTTAAATATATTTTTATAATCAAAATTATTTATTATGTAATATTTATTAAATAAATTATTTTTATAAAAAATTAAATTAATTAGACATTAATAACTTTGTAAGTGGATCATATTTATTGAAATATAAATGAATAGTAATATAATTTTACAAAAAATAATAATAAACAAAAATAGTTAAATTATGTAGTTAAAAATATTTAATTAACTTAATTTTTTCTGTTAGTAATAAAATTAATAAATACTACAAAATAAACAATTTTATTATAAAATATATTAAAAAAATACAGTAGATAAATGTTTTTTTTTGGCTATAATTCAAATATAAGAATATTTAAATTAAAATTCAGTCAAAATTTTTAATAATTTATTTTAGAAAAAATAATATTTTTATTTTTAATATTTTAAAATAATTTAAATTACATACGCATTATGCATATCCAACACTAAGTACTTAATAAAACAAACCCAATAATTAATGAATCTGTGTCACATTTTCACAATTTCAAAAAAAAACACTCCAAAACCCAACTGCTACTTCAGCTCGTAAGGATATAATAGTAAAATTACTCATAACTATAATAGATAACGACGTTCCCACAACCACTTACACAACTGCTGCATCTATATCCTCTGGCATTTTCAAAAACGCGTTTTTTTCTTTGTGCTCCTCATTCCTGTTCCCTTCCCTTTCTTCTCTCTCTCTGCAACTACGCATCAACCTTCCATTCTCTCTCTCTCTCTCTCTCTCTCTCTCTCTCTGAAAGTAAAACATTGATTTTGTTATTAGTCTCCTTCAAATGAAGCTGCATGTACGGCTCTGCGAGGGTTTCAAGCCTTCAAATCGATCTGCAACTCTCTTAAGCAGCGGTTAGATCAGTTTTCTTAATCGGTTTGCTTCAAGTTATGTCCTCCATTTTCAGTTTATTTGTTCTGTTTATTTGTCCTCCATTTGTTCTGTTTTAAGTAGTATAGATTTGTAACAAAAAATATTACAGAGTCGTCGGAGTTCTTTGTGTGTGAATTAATTGGTTTGCTTACCCAGTTCATTTCCTGTCATCATTGTTAACACTAATTCATTTCCTGTTTTTACGATGTGTTTTTCACAAAGTTATGATGTGTTTGTTCTGTTTATTTGTCCTCCATTTGTAAGAAGTATAGATTTGTAAAAAAAATAAAAACAAAAAAATTTACAGAGTCGCTGGAGTTCATGTCAATCTTTGTTAGCGAAGTAATTGGTTTGCTTACCCAATTCATTTCCTGTTTTTATTGATAACACTAATTTTAAATTGTATTTATGATGTGTTTTTCAGACATTAAAAAGGAGACTTGACATCAAAAAAGGTTGTGCATTTATTCAGGTACATTTTATTAAATTTATTTATCTTATTTCTTCTTTTATCATCATCTTTGTTTTTAATTTTTTAAAAAATTTATTTTCTTTTATTGCTAACTTTAATTTTAAATGCATATATCTAGGTACATTTTATTAAATTTTTTTTTCTTATTTGTATCGTTTTTTTAAAAGTATTTTAAAATTTATGTTTTTTTTATCAAAAATAAAAAAAAAGTGCATTTATTCATGTACATTTTACCAAATTTAAGTTATTTACCTTATGTGTACTGTTTTTTAAAAATTTTCTTTACTATTATGTATCTATGAAGACAACACCTCATTTGGTGTGAACCAAAAAGTGAAACCAAGGCACATTTTTAGAATACCAAAAATAACCTCCAACTGCTAAGGACAACAAAAGAATTTTTTTTTTTAAAAAAAAGAAAAAAATGCCCATGAAATATATATATATATATATATATATATATATATATATGTGATATATCTATACTATTATCTAAGAGAAACACCTTATTTAGTGTCATGAGGGTTAACAGACATTTTATTGCCTAAAAGCCTTTTAAAAATATTAAAATTACTCTTCAATTTAATCATCTTTGTCTTTCAGAGAGAGCCAACGCCTACATTTCTGTATCAAGTCAAAAAATCATCTGATGTTGTTTATTTTCATATTCACTAAATTTCATACCAAGTCAACATACATACTTTGTTTTTTTAGGACTACGGCAAAACTTGTTTTTTTAGGACTACGGCAAAACTTGCAACGAAATAATTCTTTAAGCTAATGAGGACAATTGGTGAATTGTTTTATAATTCTAAATTGACAGTGGCAAATTATTGTCAATGGATTTTGTTTTGAGTAATTAAGTTTTTTTGGGTAATTAATTATATGCGGATTATTAGTATAAAAATAAAATTTGTATATTAAATTAAATTTTATGATATCAAATAATTAAATTTATTATTTTTATATATTTTAAATGAATCCAAATTGCACACGTATCTCGTGTGCCTCGGCCGCTAGTATTAAGAATGGGTGCCTGAGAATTAATTGGAAAAAGAAAATGTTTTGTACAGACAAACAACCTGGGGGTGCCCATATCTTAGACGATTAGGCCCAAGGGGGTGATTCTAAATAGATAAGTGGTGTTTAGTATTACTGAAATTAGTGGCTTATAAATTGTTATTTTTAGTAGAAATTGTAAGTGCTTACTAAAAATTATTATAATTTTTCTTGAAATAAAAGACAAGTAATTATAATTTATAACAAAATTTGACAGTGTTTAGAATGAATTATAAATTATACTAAAATTAGTAATAGGAAGTTAAAAGTTACTAACAATAACATTGTCAAACACCCCCATAGGCTCATTTTGATAATCGTACTAAGTTAAATAAGATTAACAATGAGGTCGAACTAATAGGCTCCCTCCTACTATGGTATGTTCTTTCTTCTATAAATGCTTACTTTCGGATTAACATCATAAGAAAAACAAGGAACTGACTTAAGCATCGGAGGGTACTCGGCCAGTACGTCACCAGTACTAGTCCTGACTTTGTCTTTTCAGGGAGGCAAAAGAGCACGTGACAGTTGGCCGAAGTCTGGCACCCCTGCTTCCACTATCAAGGTATCATCATTTGGCGCCGTCGCCATCTATAGGAAAATATTTTCCTCTTTCTTGGTACACTCGATAGTAGAAACATGGACTATGACCTCTGACAACTATCGCCTGCGTCTTCCAACGGCAAATGGTGCCTCTAACCCACGCGTCGATCAACAACTGGCTGATCTGACCCACCTAGTCTAGGAATTGGCACAACAGATGCGCCCTCCACCAGCGGTTTGAGGATCATGCAATAGGGCCCCCGCCTGTCCCGATTGGGACACCAGAAGCCGTCGATGCTAACCTCGCTCCGGCCAACCTCACCCACTAGCACCAACAAGCTCTAGGCCATCCCAACCCGATTAAAGATGATACTTACCCAAGCCAAGGACAAGGGAATAAGGGCAATGTCAACAACCTCCATGATCGAGAGGAGGTGGAGAGCCGACAAATAGGTCTGGAGGCGGGAGATCCCCACCGCGTGGGAAAGGCCTACCCAGACATTAGGTCTGAGGTCACCGCCACAATTGAACTCGAGATGAGGCGAACGAGGGAACAACTTCAGAATGTTATGGAAGCAGGAAAAGACAAGAAGGTTGGTGGCGTGGATGAGCTCATACAATGAACCGACCTCCCCTTCTCCCCGGTAATCATGATCGAGCCCTTGCCAACGAAATTCAAGATGCCCTAGATGGAAGCCTTTGATGGGACAAAAGACCCTTTAGACCACTTGGACACCTATAAAGCCTTCATGCACCTACATGCTTTCTCAGATGAGATCATGTGCCAAGCGTTCCCCACTACCTTGAAGGGATCAGCCCGTGTTTGGTTCAGTCGTCTTAAGCCAGGATCCATCAGCACTTTTAACCAGCTCAGTAAACTGTTCATTGGGCACTTCATTAGAGGGCAAAGGCAACGCCGATCGGCCACTTACCTGTTAAACGTCAAACAAGCTAATAGGGAATCACTCAGAGACTACGTGTTTAGGTTCAACGCAAAAGCACTCCAAGTGGATGACGTAGATGACAAGGTGGCCTTGACCGCATTTATGGGGGGATTACAACCCACCAAATTTTTGTTCTCTTTATTTAAAGCGCCACCGGAGAGTATGGCCGAGCTGATTGTCAAGGCCCAAAGACACATGAATGCAGAGGATGCGATGAACGCACGGAAAGACAAAGCTAGACTTGAGCAAGAAAAGAAGTCTGACCACCAATGATCGAACGATGCCGACCGATCGCAAAGGCCGAGGGAGGAGGAGCGGGGAAACCCCCGCCACTTGGATAACAAGAGAACGCGATTCCCTGCCTGTTAGTTCAAAAGGTACACCCCACTGAGCACCCCCATTGACCAGGTTCTGTTACAAATACATGATGATCCTGACCTCAAGTGGCCCTGGAAATTATGAACGACACCAGATTGAAGGAACCAAGATAAATACTGTCGGTTCCACAAGGATCATGGGCATAACACGGAAGACTGCTTTGACTTTAAAGAATAGGTAGAGGCGTTAATTCGGAGAGGCCGGCTACGCTGGTTCGTGACTGATTGTCCACACAAAGATGAGCCAAGGAAGATACGAGAAGAGCCTCCAGCCGACCAGGAAGTCGTTGGCAAAGTTCGAGTGATATTTGGAGGGTTTGCCGGAGGAGGAAATACCTGCTCGGCGAGAAAGGCCCACTCAAGAAGGTTGAAAGCAGAGGCGTCGATAGAAGTCCTCACTACCAGTCGCTGAGTCAGAACACGAACAGACTCCCGAGAGGAAGTAATCACCTTCTCGAAAAAGGATGGGGAAGGAATTCGGCATCCCCACGATGACCCTTTTACAATGGTATTGGCCAATTACTGGGTACGGCGAATATTGGTAGACAACGATAGTTCAGCGGACATCTTGTTCCTGCGGGCATTCGAGCAGCTTAACATTGATAAAAGTTGATTGACTCTAGTAAGGTCCCCCCTGGTGGGGTTAACTGGAGAACGGGTTTATCCCCTTAGAGCTATCGACTTACCCTTAACCATGGGAACTAGCCTGAATCAATCTACTCGGCAGATTACATTTTTGGTGGTTGACTGCCCCTCCGCATACAATGCCATACTAGAGAGGACGACCCTTAATCTATTCAGAGCAATCACTTCTACATTCAGCCTGACCATAAAGTTCCCCACCCCGCTCGGGGTCGGTCAGCTAAAGGCCGATCAGGTTACCAATTACAGCAAGAGAATGCTACGCCACTTCCCTCAGAGAACCAAAGGACAAAGAATCGCTGATCATTAAAACTCTGGAGTCTCGGGAAGAGGGTAAGGGGGAAGACCGGAGCCAGCAGAGCAGCTCATAAGCCTCCCCCTCGATACTAACCGACCGGACAAACAGATCCTCGTCAGCACCCTCTTGCCTAAAGAACAGATACAGTTGCTACAGTTTTTGCACTAGCATCAGAAGGTGTTTGCTTGGACGCATGAGGATATGCCAGGCATACAAGCAGAAGTCATGGAACACAGTCTCAATGTAAATCCAGCTTATCGACCAATCAAATAGAGACCGTGAACTTTTGCCAAGGAACAAAATGAAGCAATCTCAGTGGAAGTCAATAAGCTGTTGGAAGCAAAGTTCATCAAAGAGGTACAATATCCAGACTGGCTAGCAAATGTCGTGCTCGTGAAGAAGGATAATGGTAAGTGGAGAATGTGTGTAGACTTTACTGACCTGAATAAAGCCTGTCCCAAAGACAATTGTCCCTTACCCAGGATCGACCAATTAGTGGACTCCACAGCAAGGCATGAACGACTTAGCTTCATAGATGCCTTCTCAGGGTACAACCAAATCAAGATGTACACGGGATATCAAAAGAAGACGTCCTTCATCACCGACCGAGAACTCTATTGCTGCAGTGTCATGCCCTTTGGTCTCAAGAATGCTGGGTCTACCTTCCAACGCCTAGTAAATTGGATGTTTAGCAAGCAGCTCGAGCGAAATATGGAGGTCTACGTGGATGATATGCTGACCAAAAGCAGGAAGGCTAGAGACCACTTGACCGACCTAGAAGAAACTTTCCAGGTGTTGGAGAAGTACGACATGAGGCTGAACCTAACCAAGTGTGCCTTTGGAGTTACTGGGGGAAAGTTCCTTAACTTCATGGTAAGTCAGAGAGGGATAGAGGCCAATCCAGAGAAGATTAAAGCGATTCAAGAGATGCACCCCCCACGAAACACGAAGGAAATACAGAAGTTGACTAACCGAATAGCGACACTTAATTCATTTGTCTCAAAGGCGACCGACCAATGCCTCCCCTTTTTCAAAGTCCTAAGAAAGGCTTTTGAGTGGTCAGAGGAATGTGGAAAAGCGTTTGACGACCTTAAAAAATACCTATCCTCACCTCCCTTACTGTCCCGAACCAACCTAGGTGAAGAGTTGTTCTTGTACCTTGCTGTGTCCGCATCAGCAATGAGTGTTGCTTTGGTCTGAGAGGATTAGGAAGGCATTCAGAGGCCTGTGTACTACATCAGCAGAGCTTACTGGGGAGCCGAAGCTAGGTACCCTGAATTGGAGAAGCTGGCCTTCTCCTTAGTCACTTTAGCACGGAGACTGTGCCCCTATTTC
Source organism: Heliamphora exappendiculata (assembly GCA_034768845.1). Taxonomy (NCBI): domain Eukaryota; kingdom Viridiplantae; phylum Streptophyta; class Magnoliopsida; order Ericales; family Sarraceniaceae; genus Heliamphora; species Heliamphora exappendiculata. The sequence continues at coordinate 74,966 of JAOTRH010228041.1, forward strand.
CAGGCCCATACTGTGATCGTGCTAACCGATCAGCCCCTGCGAAAGATCATGCAGAAGCCTGACCTTTCAAGACATTTGGTAAAATGGTCCCTTGAAATGGAAGAATTTGACATCAGGCACCAACTCCTTGTGGCCATAAAAGGGCAAGCCCTTGCCGACTTTATAGCCAAATTCACAATAGAAACAGATCCACCAAGTTTGGAAGTAGCAAGTCTTCTAATGCCAACTAAGTCTAAAGAGTCTAAGGAATTTGACGATAAACGAATCTGGCACGTATAAGTGGATGGATTGGCCAACACGGATGCCAGCGGAGCTGAAATTGTACTCATCTCCCGAAGGCGACATGGTGGAATGCTCACTCTGTTTTTGCTTTAAAACTACCAACAACGAGACCGAGTATGAGGCCGTCATTGCTGGAATGAAGCTAGCTCGGGTAGTTGGGGCTACACAGGTAAAGATGTTAGTCAGATCAGATTAGCTGTATATTTTAGTTTCCTTTTTAGTTTAGATATGATTGCTGTAAATCTATAAATTGCTGAAAATTAGCCATGTAATGAGCCCCACGATTGTTATATAATGAGAGGAAATCCTCACTTTGAGGTATTGAATAAAATTGACATGGTATTAGAGCCAAACCTGTAAACAAAACCCTAGCCGTCGCTCTCCAGCCGTCGTATGAAAGATAGCCACGCCGGCACCCTCATCCTCACTCGTCGGAACCCTAGCTGTCGCTCTCTTGGCATCACGTCCTCATGTCGGCGACTCTGGTGGTTTTTTTTTGGTTCTCTCAGGCGACCTCAGTGGTCGTGTTGATCCTGGTGCTCGTCGGTTTTGGTTCTCGCCGGTGCTGGTTCTCGACACTTCAGGCGCCGTCGTCGTCTTCTTCTTTCCTGGTTTTCTGGTTCGCAAACCCTAGCCCTCGACGCCCTTCGACCTCGCCTTGCCGACCTTTGGCGACTCTGGTTCTTGGTTCCTTCGCTCACGTCGGCAACCTCCATGGTTGAGCCGACTCTTTGTTTTCTTGGTTCGAGCCTCGTTGGTTCCTTTTGGTTCGAGACTGTTCGCGATTTTGGTTCGTGAGTCTGGTTTTTTGGTTTTTTTGGTATTCTTTTTGGTTCCTTTTGGTTCTTTTTGCTGGTCCTCTGGTTATCGTGGTTCACGTGGTTCTCGGGTTCTCACGCTTCTGCTTGTGATTTTGTGTTATTGGTTCTTCTGGTGTTAGTGATTTATCATGTTTACTAACGAATTTCTCGGAGTCCGCTTTACTGGCAAAAATTATTCTGCTTGGGAATTTTAGTTTCAACTATTTGTTATGGGAAAAGAATTATGGGGTCATATTGATGGAAGTGACCCAGCTCCAATTGAGATGTCTAAATTGGTTCAGTGGAAGGTCAAAGATGCTAGAGTAATGTCATGAATCTTAGGATCTGTTGATCCTTAGATTGTCTTATATCTGAGGCCGTATAAGTCTGCTAAAGGTATATGAGAATTTTTGAAGAAAATGTATAACCAGGACAATGCCGCCCGACGTTTTTAGTTGGAATATGAGATTGCCAATTACACTCAGGGTGATCTCTCTATTCAAGATTATTTTTCTGGTTTTCAGAACTTATGGGGTGAATTTACTGACATGGTTTATGCTAAAGTGCCAGCGGCATCTCTCTCTGCTGTTCAAGAAGTTTATGAATAGAGCAAGAGAGACCAGTTTTTGATGAAATTACGGCTTGAATTTGAAGCAACCCGGTCTAATTTGATGAACCGTGATCCCTTTCCTTCATTGGATATCTGCTTTGGCGAATTAATTCGAGAGGAGCAGCGTCTTTCCACATAGGTCATTTTTCAAGATAAAATGACATCTAATGTCATTGCATATGCCGCTCATGGGAAAGGTAAGGGTAGGGATATGCGAAAGGTTCAGTGTTTTAGTTGCAAGGAGTATGGACATATTGCTGCTCACTGTTCAAAGAAATCTTGCATTTATTGCAAGAAGACGAGCCATATTATCAAAGAATGTCCTATTCGCCCCCAGAACCGTACAACACATGCCTATCTGGCTGCAGTTGGTCCTTCTTCTTCTGCTGGTCCTTCTGCAGCTAGTGATCAAACTGTTCTTACTCCAGAGATGGTTCAGCAGATGATTATGTCAGCATTCACTGCCTTAGGGCTCCAAGGTAATGGTACTACTACTTCTCAATCTTGGCTTGTTGATTCTGCGGCATCCAATCATATGACTAGATTG